>CAMZMU010000092.1:26999905-27087399 GCA_947311845.1 Poa pratensis | reverse complement strand
CCCAGCTCGAAAGTTCGGCGGGTCTTACCTTTGCACTATGCGTGCAGCATCCGAGGTATTTGCGATGGACGCAACTCGGGAATGTTTCGAGTATGATTTTGTTTGAACTGAGTCGATCCTTTTGTCGACTGATACTTTGTCATTATTCTATCGGGTGCGTGACAGCGCTCCCGATGGGAGTAGCCCCCGAGATTGTGCTTTATTGCTCGCAATGGGGATAATCTCAAATCTTCCTACCATGTATATGTTAATCGAAGAAATTTTTTGCCGTAATTCTATCGGGTGCTCGACAGTGCTCCCGATGGGAGTATCCCCCGAGATTATGCTGTATTGCTTGTAATGGAGGATAATCTCAAAATCATTTTATCTTGAGCTTCTCCAGTCAAATAATTTTTGATACGCTCCCGATGGGAGTAATATGCCTCAGTCGAAGGAATGGTCAAGTGACCAATTTTGCCTTAACATTGCGTTTTCACACCCGAACCAAACAAAGCAGTCGAGTGACCGACATGCGTTAGGCAGACTCGAATGTATTTCTGATCAGAGCGCTCACAATGACGTCAGGGATAACGTTTTTTGGCGACTGCGCTGCCTGACACGCGGTGGCATGCGTTATGCTGTGATAGATGGGACGTGACACGTTTGTGGGCCCACGATGCAGCCGTTTGGACTGGATTTTGACCGTTCAGGCACGATTTCTCCAGAACTATGATGACGGTTCCTAGATTCCTGTGCGTAGTGGGCGGAGTGGCCGGCGACGGTTGCTCTCCACGGCTGCCACCTTTTTGTGCTCCGGCATAATTGTTCGATCATTGGAGACCGCTAGATCGCGAGTGTTGCTTCCATGCCGAACATCTCAGAGATTTTGCAAACTCTCGGTCGCAAGAGTCGGACTTTTGGAAATTTCCTTTGACTGTGATTACTCCTTTTGGTCCAGGCATTTTCAGCTGGAGGTATGCATAGTGTGGGACCGCCATGAACCGAGCAAACGTCGGGCGTCCAAGTATGGCGTGATATTGTGACTTCCAGTCAATGACCTCGAACTCAATCGACTCTGTCCTGAAGTGGTTCTTGTCCCGAACGTACGTCGAGTTGTATGGTGCCTTCTGGGCTTATTGCTTTGCCTGGGACGATACCGTGAAGGTATTTGAGGATTTTGGCAGGTTTTCGACTGACCTGTTCATTTTGCGGAGCGTATCTGCGAAGATTAGTTTATGCCGCCACCATCCATGAAGACCTTGGACATGGCGTAACCTCCAATTTGGGCGTCGAGTACCAGAGCAGTGCCCTGGACGAACCACCGATGGTGGGTGATCCTCTCTGCTGAAACTTATCGCAGTCTCGGATCCCTTCAAGAATTCAGTTACAACAGGAGGTGACATGACCGCCATGTTTACTTGTCGAGTGCGAAGTTTTTGCTCCCTGTTGGAAGGGCGACCTTTCTGTATCATGTACATCTGCCCTTGGGGTGGAGGGTACTGAGGTTCGTCCACCCGAGGTACAGGTTGTATGGCACCCGCGATGTTTCCGCCGCGTGAGGCTGTGGTGGTGGAGGTGGTGCCATCAGAACGGGTACATTGGCTGGCTGCGGCGCAGTACGGGTGCGGTGTGGCTGCTGCCTTTCTGAGATTTATGTAATCAGTCGCCATTTGGTCGAACTCCCTGCAGTTTCTCATCGAGTGATTGGAGCGCAGTTTTCCGTCTTCCCCCTTGTATAGGTGGAATCTGCAATCAGCATCCATCTTTTCTTCGAATGATCGCTCGGATTGTGCGCCGGAGCGTGACTTGCGCCAGTCTTTCCTCTTGTAGTTGTCGCTGCGTTGGCCGTGGTCTCAACTGTCCCGACAACCGTCTCGACTGTCCCGTCGATCTTCTGACCGTCGGTCGCTTCTGTCTTGGTCGTTGCGGGGTGGAGAACCAGCCGCCATGAACTCGGGTCTGTCGTCGTCGTAGTGACGTTTTGAATGCTTGCGCCTTCGGTCGTCTCTGTATGAGTCTCTGCGGTTTCGACTGCCACCTTCTTGATTGTCACGGGGTGAGGACCTGCGTGTGGTGCGCGCCATGTCTTCTCCGTCTGCCCACTCAGTCGCAATCTTCAGGAGGTTAGCCACAGAGGTTGGATTTTGGCGACCGAGTGCCTCTTTGAAGTCCTCCTGGCGAGGCCCATGATGAAGGCATCCATGGCCATATCTTCTGAAATTACTCCGACTGAGTTGCGTATCTCAGTCCATCGTCGGATGTATGACCTCAACGTTTCGTCTGACCGTTGGATGCAAGCTCGCAGCTCCTCGAACATTTTTGGGCGCTCACATAGAGGCTCGAAGTTTTTGATGAAGTCTGTGCGGAAGTGATCCCACGAGTCGTATGTTGACGGAGGTAGAGCCTTGAGCCAGTCGCAGGCTGTGCCTTTGAGCATGAGTCGTATGTATTGCATGGCTGTGGTATTCGTGCCTCGCTGGCACGAGACAGCCAGTCTGTAGTCTTCCAGCCATCCTGAAGGTTCCTGTCGACCCGTGTATTTGGGTTGTTCAGATGTGAGCTTGAACCCTTTGGGCATTCGTGTCTCACGGACGCGTCGAGTGAAGCATGGAGCTCTGCATGACTGAGGCTCTTGATCAGAGTACGAGTCACTACTGTAAGATCTACGTGATCTGCTCCTGGACCTGCGCCGACGTGAGCTGCCCCTTTCCTTCGAGTGGTGACCGCGACCGCTGCGATTATGCTCTTCACGACGTGTGTCAACTATGGCACGATCTCGACTCCCTCCTGGAGCTGTTGGAATTTGGCGTATGGCCTTTGCTGCTAAGGCGAGTGATTTGATCTGTTGGCGATGTAATTTTGCATTGGGGTCATCCGCTGGGGTTTGATTGCCTCTAGATATGCTTCAGCAGTAAAGAGAGCACCCGCGGCTGTTTTGGGTACCGGCACTCCCTCTTCATCGTATGTCATGAAAGAGTTGCCTAGTTTGCGGGTGAGTGCTGTCCTCTCATCTGGCGCGAGGTGTGACAGCCTTGATCTGGGTCTTGTATCTGCCCGCCCGGTGGAGCTCAGGGAGAGCTGTCTTCTGCGCGCACTCAACAAGCTAGCTTGCTTTTTTACATTCTTCGAGTGTTGCCCTGATATGCTGCAGTCGAAATGTTTCTTGCCAAGTGAAATATTGGAAGGTTAACATCTCTTCCCGGGTTGCGTCCATAGGCATCATTGTGCACTCCTTGATGACTTTATCTGCTTTTGTTGCCATCTCAGCAGTAATTATGAGAGTTGTGACCCCGTCCGGCATAGTAACCATGCACGGGAATTCTGTAGGCCTGCGACTGGCCGCAACATCAGATGATTCTGCGGCGAAGGCAACATAGACCTGCTGGGGTATCACCCGAGGGTATGTGTATGTGTTTTCGAGTCCCGTCATGGACTCGATGTCGTCATCAAGGCTCATGTCGGAGTCGATATGCCCATCGAGTGGTCCGTGTGAACGGGTCTCGCTGTCGACGCCTTCATCATCTATGCTCATCTCGGTCGGCGAAGTTTTGTGAATCTCGAAGTCGAGGTTGTTGTTGGTGCAGATCTCGGAGTCGACGTAGTTGTCGATATGAGTTTCGGGCTCATCGAAGTCGCTGAGTGAGATCCCGCAGTCGAAAGTATCCTTGAGTGGGAGATCGAGCTCGGGATCGTTTGTGTGGTATGCTGACTCGGCCTCCTCTCCTTGGAGTTCGTTGATGAGCTCGTTCATCTCTCTAGTCGACATGGTTGTTGCAGACGAACAAGCTTGGAGAATCGGCGATGGTATGGACACAGTTGATGGATCCGCAGTTGACGGAGCCGCAACCGATGGAGCCTCGGGTACGGAAGTCGCGAGTTGGCGTGGGTCTGTCAAGTCCTATGTACCAAGCTTGTTTACGAAAAAATTGAACGAACCAACGGTTAAACCCAAACCTGACTCGAGATCGGAGATGGTCTTCTGGAATTCTGGCGAGTGTGGCTCGAAATCCATCAGAGGATCTGATGTACTTTTTGCAGGTGAAACTGGCGTGCTGCCGTTTGTCGAGTGATTCGGCGAGTTACCGTGTGCCGCCCGAGTTGGCGAGTTCTGATTTGTTGATGCAGCCGGCGAGTTGCCGTTTGTAGATCCGATCGGTGAGTCGCCGTTTTCCCGCCGAACCGAAGAAACCGTGAGTCCAGCACTATTCTTTCCCACAGACGGCGCCAATTGACGAGGGGTACACTCATCAAATCTCATGGTTAAGGACCTAGGGTTGATATTATGGGAGAGAACGTGATAGTACTGATAGTTTCGTCGGTCGACAAGCAGAGGCAAAGATTTACCCAGGTTCAGGCCCCTCAGGTGGAGGTAAAGAACCTACTTCCTGCTTGTCTGTTTTGATCGTGTGAGATTATGCGGTTACAAGGGAGCTCTGGCGAGATGTTGATCTCGCTAGGGCTTTGGTGGTTTGAGTATGGCTTGGCCCTAGATCGGCACCCCTCTCAGCCCTTAAATAGGCTGGGTCTCGGGAGTTTGTAACCGACCTAGTTTACACGTAAGGAAAGTATAAACCGACTATGACTATGTCTAATCTTGGAAGGCACTCCATCTTGTTGGGCCTCTTGCCTTGGGCTTCGAGTTGGCTCTTCGCTTATTGGGCCTTTAGTCGTCACGTGCACCAGGTACCCTCACGGTAGGGTACCCGAGGTGTATACCCTTGTCATCTTCAATTCTCCAAAGATCAACGAGTTTGGGTGGAGGGATTGGGAGATCTAGAGATTCTTGAGTTTGCAATAATGGTGGACTTCAATTCTGGGCGAGCTAGCTGGCTAGAGGTAGGTGGAGGGGTTTTTATACCCCTCCTCGAAAAATGGCCGTTGGGAAGTCTGGGAACCGGATAATCCGATTCAAGTTGGAACCGGATAATCCGACTAACCGGATTATCCGATTACATCCAGGAAAATCCGATAGATATCATCGAAGACTGGTCCGTAGCCGTTTTTCTCTTTGCTTCGCCAGAACCGGATAATCCGATAGATATCGGAATTTCCGATTAGGAAATATGGTCCTTAGCCGTTTTCTCACATCGCTTCGACTGAACCGGATAATCCGGTAGACACCGAAATATCCGGCTATCAAAAATCTAGCTGCTCTTTCCTTCTAACTTTTTGGTGTTGATGCAAACAAGCTTTTATACATATGGCACCTGCATCACTTAGCACCTGATTAAGATCTCACTAGTGTTGTTAACTAACACACAAAACATAAGGGATCATGAAATGTCTTTTTAGCAGCGCCACGTCGCCAAGACTCTTCGTCGTCTATGCGGAAAAAGCAACGCCGCTCCACCGCAGAAATCGTCCACGCGTCCTTCGAGCCGATGCACACCTCCAAGAATGATGCCCCTAAGGGGAGGCGACACCGCATCACTGATTGTTTTTATATTTAACAATGTCTTCATAGTGGAACATGCTATTAGTCCATGTGGACTTGCTACTACAAACTGATTGTTTTTATATTTAACAATTTCTCTAACAGTACGATGGTTACTACTCTCTCTGTTCAATAATATAAGACGTTTTAGCTTGTTTCAAAAATGCATGTATCTAGACACGTTGTAGTGTGTAGCTTCAGTCATTTTGAAATATCTAAAACATGTTATAATATTGAACATAGGGCATAATACATATTAATATCAGGGCCGTCCTTCTATCGAGCCCGGGGCAATCGCCTTGTTTGTCGGGTCTATGGGCTAGCCCTAGTTAAGCCTTCTACAAATCTAAATATCATAATAAAGTTTTTATTATGTGATATTACAGAATAGTCCGGGAAACATGAAATCTCTTGTTTTATGTCAACATAGACACTTCGACAGTTAGAGAGATCTTTTTTTGAAACCGGGCAATAGGTTTGCCGTTCCATTGATATAGAAGAATGAATTGGCCAGGTTATAAGGAACTAACCGAAAACCGATACAACAACACGATGCCCCCACGCCGGCCCGAGGCAACGTGCCACACAAGCCGACGGCCTAACCGCCCAAGCGGAGGCCGACACTCCTACACCTCAATGCGACATAGCGGAGGCAAAAACCGGTGCCACCCCTCCGACATCCATGCCGACCCCGAGACCACACACCAAACTGCTGAGGACAAAACCGCCCAAGCGGCCAAGGACGACACCCCCAACACCTCAACGCGACACAACGGAGGCGAAATCGGAGCCTCCGATCCAACATCCAAACTGGCCCCAGAGCCACGCACCGCCTAGCCAAAAACGAGAAGACAAAGCAGTACCACCAACACGAATAGAACAATCCACAAGAGTGGTGAAGACGCTCCACGATGATGGCTCCAAGGAGGGGAACGACTACGGAGAGAGACGCCATCGCCGGCTTCGACCGAGGCAGATCCATGGTTTTTACGTACCCGAAGCTCACCAAGCCCGAAGACACAATTATCTGTCCGATGTAGCCAAGGTTGCCATGTAACTCGTCACCGCTGACCACCAAACTCTCACCACGGTTCCTCTAGCCGGAAAAACATCCAAGACGAGGCCCCAAGAAGAACGTGACACAGAAGCACCGCCCTCGCCTGATCCATGAAGGATATGGGGTTTCCCCTAGAAGTTTGGAAAAGAAAGGAGACACGGGCTCGACGATGCATGTACTTGCAATCTGGATGAGAGGAGAGAGGAGGCTGAGGGGAGCCCGGATCTGGTCTCACCGGAGTACGAGTTGCCTGGAGCAGGGAGATCGGCGGTGCTGGCGGCGCCTCCGGCTGGACAGAGGTCTGTCTCGCGTGACCCTTTTTTCCCTCTGTTCAGTCCCCTAGCCATAGAGATCTTTGTTTGGGCTGTTAATGCAGTAGCACAATCTAAAGGTAGGATAGATAAGTTGAAATCTTTGTTGATCGCCAGGTTCATGTCCGTAAGGGTAGCTTGAGCATCGGTTTCCTCTACATTGGCACATCGTTTAATCACTTGGTTCGGGGCGGTGAGAATCGCAGTTGTATGATCTTGGGCAAGGTCACCCATAGCAGAATCGCCAAACTCAGCAGAGAAGGTCACATCCACAGTGATTTTAATGACTCCCTCCATCAAGCTCAGATCACTAACCTCTTCGTTCCTCGAGTTTCTGTTTGGAATCCTTTTTCATGCCAGAGTCAATAACGAACATGCCAGTGAAATTAGCTATTGAGAATAACGCAAAGATTGGTACATGGACTTGCCGAAAATCGAGTGAAGAAGTTGCCACGGTTTGGTCACTTCATGGGAGCCATTGATGTGACGAACAAAAATTAATGGCCGCCGTCACGGAGTGACCAAAACGCTCACGCGTAGCAAGTTCCGAACCTGCTTTTCACCTTCTGCAACTTCACAACCAAACCGCACATTCTCGCTATGTTCACGTGCTAAACCTGCATTTTTTTTTGAACCGAGGCAAAAGACTTGCCATTTTCATTAATTAAGAAGAAGTGGGAATTGGCCGGTTAATTAACGGGAGACCGGCCTAAAACCAAAACAAACACCCTCGCAACCGTCATGGAACACGACCGTCGCGAGGGCAAACCCAGCCACCCTGGCTACCAGAAAGGAGCTACACACACATCGCCGAAAACAAGGGTCGCCGCTAGGTTGCCCATCAGCGTCGTCGTACATCACTTCACAGCGACTTCGATTTCGCCGACTCTGGCCATCTAGCAAGATCTTGTCATAGCGGCCTCGTGAAGCTCACATCGGCCTATGCCAAACAGGTGATTCATCGCGCAGAAGCTGGCAGCTCCGACTTTGAAGAAGATCTCCGGAGAGGAGATGGGCAGAAACCGCGCCGACGAAGGTCTTCACAAACTGGATCACCCCAAGCAGGTCAGCGTACACGGCCCGCAGCAGCTTCGACTCCACCGCCGAAGAAGACCAACCGGAAGACGAGTCGGACACGCCGGAACGAAGCCGACTACCAAGGTCATGCCGCGACCAAACCATCACTCATATCCATTGTCGTTGCCGCGCAAGACACCACACGGAACCTTGCATCCACCACACGGAACCTTGATTCAACAGACCGTTTGTTGGTATCTTTAAACCTGCGTTTTTGTGTTAGCTCTTCACTGCTCAGTGTTTGCACTTGTGAGAGCATCCTGCAGGATCACTTCCCCTTCGTCTTCGGCTTCACAGAACCAATGCACGCTTTCCTCCTGCTCCAGCAACAACGCACCTACCAGCTAACTGACAGCAACCAAACCAAGTACATTGCTGCAACTTAAGCATGCTGCTACGAATCGAATGCACGCGAACGGCCAACAGCATCGTTACCTGATAATTAAGCACAACGAAATCATGCGATCACACGTGAAAACGTGACCTCGATCTGCGATCCCAAACCAAGTCAAAAGCGGTCGCAACGAACCGGAGAAGACGCACACACTACGCACCAGTCCATCACCGCACCGCGAAGTCGCGAACCCAGACCCCATCCCGCACCATGGCGGCGCCGGCACCGGAGCCGGAGGTGTTCGACGTCGTCATCTTCGGCGCCTCGGGCTTCACCGGCAAGTACGTCATCCGCGAGGCGCTCAAGTTCCTCTCCCCCAACGCCTCCCCGCTCCGCACCCTCGCGCTCGCCGGCCGCAGCCGGGACCGCGTCGCCGCCGCGCTCCGCTGGGCCGCGCCGCCGGGCGCTCCTCCCCCCGACGTCCCCATCCTCGTCGCCGACGCGTCCGACCCGGCCTCCCTCGCCGCGCTCGCGGCGCGGGCGCGGGTCCTGCTCTCCTGCGCGGGGCCCTTCCGCCTCTACGGCCACCAGGTCGCCGCCGCCTGCGCGGCCGCGGGGGCCGACTGCCTCGACATCTCCGGCGAGCCCGAGTTCATGGAGCGCGTCGAGGCGGATCTCCACGAGGCCGCCGCCAACAGTGGGTCGCTCATCGTCTCCGCCTGCGGGTTTGACTCCATCCCCGCCGAGCTCGGCTTCCTGTTCAACTCCAGGCAGTGGGATCCGCCGTCCGCGCCCGTCAGCGTCGTCGCGAACATCAGCCTCGAGTCCGACAGGAAGATCGTCGGGAATTTCGGCACCTTTGAGTCCGCCGTGCTTGGGATCGCCAGCGCCAGCCACCTGCAGGCGCTGCGCAGGTCCCGGCCCAGGCCCGCCAAGCCCAGTGTGAGTTACTACTACTATTCTTACATTGCAGTTCAAGAAGTGATTTACTTATTAGAGCGCTTGTTTTATCATAGTGACATGCTTGTATCCTAGTGCAGTTTAGGAATCGATTTATTTCTTGTTTCAGCATAGCGACCTGCTTATATGGTCTGCGGGGATTAACAGTTCCCCATCATAGCAACTTACATTCAGTTACAAGGACGATTTATGTCTGCTTAATCATGTTCCTGTGCCCGACGTTCGTGGTACATGCTCATACTGTAAACTTTAATACTGCTAATTGCTGGGTCAGATCCCTAATCACCTATTAAGCTAGTACGGGTTTTTCCTTTTGCTGCCAGATTTAGCACTTTTCTACCCAAGTTATCTTGAAATTTGAATGAAATAGTTTGTGTGTGCTAGGCTACCTCAGGATGGTATTAGCTTAGCTTCGAGTTTGTGTAGACATAAAGTCCCAAGTGTGCCGTAGTGATAGTGGTGTTAGTTATAATAAAACTTTGTGTAGAGCAAACTTCTAATTTTATTTTAAAACTCATACATCTGTCTCTAAAAATATTTGGATTTGGATTTCTTTCTGAGTGCTAGTTTTATGCCAAGTAGAAAGATGTGTATATTATGAGTGTACTGGCACCATTTCTATTTTTGTTTTTGTTTTGAGAAGTAAGGCCTAGTTATATAAGTAAGGATGCGGGAGTTATAGACTAGATACAGATTTAGAGAATAGGGAAGAAATAGGTCATGTTGCTTGTCTGTTCTCATTGAGAATATACAACATTGCTAATAGCTGGGGTACATATGGTGTGCGGGCACTTGTCGAAAAACATTGTAATAGTTACTTTGCTTTTTTTGCAAAAACATTTTATATTGCGTACATTTGTTTCAAGTCATCACAATTTACAGAATTTAATTATTCTGTACGGTCATGTATGTTGTGCCAACTGCCTACTTCAACCAGTCAACCACCATAAAATCAGTTGACGTTTATCATGAACCAACGGCTAACAACTAACTAGTCTTTCAGCTCAGTGAAACCTTGGCGCTATCACTTGTAAATGATGTCTACCATGCCTTATGTTTTGTAACGTATGTGCTACTTCATGAAGAATGAGTATTTCAAATTGAGTCACATTACCTTTTTCCACATTTGCTTGGTAGGTAAATACTCCATGGTCTGCGTCTAATTCCCTTAATAATGATTCGCGCTTTCGTTTGAAGTTGCTACTACTTCCTACTACCATGTCCTTGGGCCCTATTATCCATTTGAAGTTCTTAGGTTATATGGAATACACCTGTTTGAGGAGTTGCCCATTAACCTCTATACCTTCACAAAACCTATTTGCCTTTCAGAAATCCCAACTTGAATACTGAAGGGAAAGGTATTGGTAACTAAACAACATTACAATGTTAAAAGATACAAATGTCGATGTTATTGTATATTTTCATATTAGTAACGCTAACAAAAGTAAGAGGGGGGAGGGAGGGTTGCTTGATGAAGACAAAGCAAGATGGTTTATCATCTGTTCCCTTTCTTTTGGTTGTGGGAAACAGAGATTTCATACATTATTCACCATGATTCTACATGGTTGCCGTATACGTAGTATTCACACTAAAATCCAGATGCTGTGCCTGACTCTATATAGTGATGTGAGCTTGATGCTCAATGGTTTCTCTTGCAGCCAAGGCTGCCTCAGCATGTCCTTGGGCCCTATTATCCATTTGAAGTTCTTAGTTTATATGGAATACACCTGTTTGAGGAGTTGTCCGTTAACCTCTATACCTTCAGAAAACCTATTTGCCATTCAGAAATCCCAACTTGAATACTGAAGGGAAAGGTATTGGTAACTAAACAGCATTACAATGTTAAAAAGATACAAATGTCGAGGTTATTGTATATTTTCATATTAGTAACGCTAACAAAAGTAAGAGGGAGGGAGGGAGGGAGGGTTGCTTGATGAAGACAAAGCAAGATGGTTGACTTCCTGGCAACCCCACAATCTGAATTCGGGGTGAGGATGTAGTTGATTGTACAAGAATGTGACTCAAGTTACGACATAGATCTCTGGTGTTTTTAGCTGTTCTGATCTTTGTTGTAATAGATTGGTCATGGCATATAGAAACTTGAATATATTTTCATGTTTTATAATAAGTCATAGTTCAAAGATCCTAGCTAAAATGTCCACCACATTTGTTATTGTGAATTCATTGTGTGCAATAATGTCTTGGTGACGTTTGATGGCAAGGTTTCTCCTTCTTATGCAGATCCCAGGGCCTCCACCTCCCAAAGGTTCACTGATTGAGCATGACAAGGCACTAGGATTGTGGGTCTTGAAGTTGCCTTCTGCTGACACAGTGGTTGTGAAGAGAACCCTGTCAAAAGTGACCGAGCATCCCGAGGGCCTTCCCGGCGTGGACGAAACCCCAGACTTTGCCCAGCGCAGGAAGGAATTCTGGTCCTCTGTCAAACCTGCTCATTTCGGCGTGAAGATCGGCACCCGTTCCATCCTCGGCGTTTTGCGGTTCATCTGGACCGGGTTGTTCATCGGCATTCTCGGGGGTTCCTCCTTTGGCAGGTCTCTATTGCTAAAGTTCCCTGAGTTCTTCTCCCTGGGTTGGTTCAGAAAGACCGGGCCAACAGAGGAAGAGGTCAGCAGCGCCTCGTTCAAGATGTGGTTCGTCGGGCGTGGCTACAGCGATTCGACCCGTGGAGGCAAGCCAGACAAGGAGATCGTGACCAGAGTTTCAGGGCCAGAGATTGGGTACATCACGACCCCGATCGTCCTCGTCCAGTGCGCCCTCGTCCTGCTGAGCCAGAGGGCCAACTTCCCGAAAGGCGGGGTGTACACTCCAGGCGCCGTCTTCGGCCCCACGGATCTCCAGAAGCGACTCGAGGAGAACGGCCTGTCCTTCGACCTCATCTCGACAAGGACTCTCCCTTCAGAGTAGCGGGCTGCTCCCGCTTCCTGAACTGCTCACTGGCGTTCCCAGACAATCGCCATGCTTCGCTCCATCGTTAAACCAGTTACCACTGAATGTCTAGCCGGCCAGCAGCGATTCGGTGGTCGCATACTATTTCTGAAGAAATTGTCTTTGTATGTTTGTCTTTATGTGTAATAAACAGTATTACTACCTCACGTGAAAAAAAGGAATAGGATGAGCTCGTGTAATGTGAATCACTGAATCATACTGTACTACTTGTGACATACTCCTGTAAGAGCTTCTTTATGTCGTCCTGCTGTTGCTCTTGGCCAGACTTGGCTTAGGTCTGTATAAGGGTATACGTGAAGGTACCAACTTCCTTAGAGCATCTCTACCGGGGGGCCTCCAAATTCGTGTCCGACACCCCCAATTGGGGGTGTCGGACATGTATCCGGCCAAGTTTTGGAGGCTGCCCACAGCGGCGCACCCTAACCGCCCGCCCCCCAAACGCGTCGAGATGCTGATCAAACAACAAACACCTTGCGGGCGGATTTTATTAAACGAGATTTAACAAACTTACAATTTGAAATCTAAACGAGATTTAACAAACTAAACCTAAACTACGCCGTTACCGCCTACACGCTACAGCGTCTAGCCAACCACTACACGCGCCGGCGGCGAGGAGAGATGCCGCTTCATGGCCTAGCGATGGGGAAGAAGATGCGAACCAAGCACCGGAATCATCAACAGACTTGTATGTCTCGATGATCCGGCGCCGGAAGTTTCATCCGCTATTGCCATCGGCTACGGCCTTTAGAAACGAAGCCTCGCCGTGGCCGAGGCTTCTGGTTTCGCGGCGCGTGGTGGGATTTCATCTACCGCCTGGCCGCCTGATGGGAAGCCTCGCCGGCTTCAGCTTGTGCCCCCTTCTCCAGTGGCGGCGACGCTGCTGACCAAGATGCGCCTGCCGTTTCTATTGGTAGATCGGGCAGCTCGGGGTCATCCTCGTCGTCGTCCTCTGCTGCGTCGTCGTCGTCCGATGCGGACAACTCCGGCGTTGGCTCCCGCGCCGCGGTAGGGAGGAAGTCGCGGGCACAACGCGCCTCGTACTCCGCGTCCACCACGGCACGCCAGTAGGGCGCCGAGATGGAGTACTTGGGGTCCAGCTTCTGCTCGTACGACATCGCCTGCCACTTCCGCATGATGAAGTCGACGCGCTCCTTCCCGCTGAATCGCGGCGCCACCGGCACGTTGACGGCGTTCCTCGTCCACCCTTTAGGTAGGGTGTCGTCGTCCTCCACCGGCACGCTGTGGCGGCTGCACAGCCGCACGGTCTCCAGCGACACCACGTACGGAGGCGCGTTGGCTGCGTCCTCGAGCCACCGCTCGCGTTCATACGTCTTGGCCATCTACGCCTCCTCGTTGCGGCGACGACGTTCCTCCATCTGCTCGCGGCGTTGCTGGCCGCGGCGCTCGTTGCAGCGGCGAGCACGTTCCGCCGAGAGGTAGTCGCGATGACGCCGCGACCAGCAGTTCTTTTCTTGTTTCATTTAGACGACTATTCCAACAGTTCTTTTTACCCCCTCCGGTCCGCTTTAATTGTCGGAGAGATAGTACTAGGGTAGTACAAATTGCTATACAAACTTACGACACTAATTTCGGACCAGAGGGAGTACAATTCTCTGTTTCGCATAGATAAACTAGTGGGATTTTTGTGTGTTTTTCTATTCCTACGTTTTCAATCCTACTATTCAAAGTAGGCACTATCTCACGTGCGAAGTTGTGTGCAAGCCTGTGTGTGTTTGCAGATAAAAAACGACTGGAGTTTCCGTGATTCATGTGCAAAATCATCTCCTCGATCGGTGTCTTCGAGTTGGAGGTAGCACTACAAGTCCGCGACAAGATGGAACCAAACACGCGCGAAACGCCGCCTTCCCACACATACTGGTTCCATCACGCCTTTGGCTTTATTTTCCAGCGGGCACACGGGCCAACCGGCCGACCGAGCAGCTATGGTAGACCGTGGAAACCAGACGAAAGGAAGGTTTGGGGCACTTGCGTGGGCGAAGCGAACGGCGGCGACTCGTCATGAACGAAGGCGCCGTGCACGCTTCGTCGGAGCAATCGAGTAGTGTCTCCTACGGGTTCGATTTGGTTTCGGCTACACGCCATGATGGATGGATGGTCGTGTGGCCTGGATCATCATGGTTTTTCGTGAGCTTTCTGTTGAGAGCGTGTCCCCTTTTCGTGATTGATCGACTTTACCAACGGCCTGTGCTGCTTTGGAGTAACAAAAGACTTGCACGGCGTGTTTCAAGGATATCATGTGCGCGCGTCGTAGGAGCAGTCGCGATCTTTGACCACTTGCCTGTCAGTGGTCTTCGTTGGTCGTGATAAACAGGGGTCATGGTCGAAGACAGCGACCAGAAGGACGGCTGCATAAAACACGAAGGAAGACGACGGCTCCATGGAGCCTTTTTGGAAAAATTTAAAAACATAATACTATCTAAATTTCAAAATATTTCGATTTATCTAAGTTTCGTCATCTTATTTTGTATTTTGGATACACATAAAACAGAAAAATCGAGGAAAAAACTACTATTTCCCATTTTTCCAAAATTTTGTTATTTTTATGTAGCTTGGAAATTTCTTACCGAAAGAATGATAGAATGTAGTGAGGATTCCCTCTTAAGGATACTTTGATTCATAGGATATCAAAAGAGTGGGAATAGGAAACCCATAGGATTGGAATGTCATGTCTAGTAGAATTCCTATGTGATGTACTACAATGAATCCTATGAGAAAATTCATATAGGAACCAATCCTATGAATTAAACTACCAATGTAGGAAAAATTTCTATAGGATAAGATCCTATAAAAATCTTATGAAGTTCTTTTAAATCAAATGAGCACTAAAAAACCAGATTTCGGGATAACCAGACAATAGAAATCACCAAAAACGCCAAAAGGCGAACAAACTACACGACAATGCTGTCGAGAATGAGCACATGAAATCCCAAAGACAGTGCGACACCACGATCTAGGGCACCTTAATTAGCTACACGACAACGTCTCAGGAGGCTGACAAACGCAAAGTGCCGCCGCCGCCAAGTCCGAAGTGGACATGGGTTTTCACCCGAATTCCTGGCACAGGAGGAGTTCCGCGACAGCGACAACATTCTCAAGAAGAAAGCTGCACATCGTCAGAGCGCGAGGCTTTCACTCGGTAGCTCACATGTCTCATGAAGAGGTACCAAGGGAACCCGCGACAAGTCCCTCCAGATCCGGTCTAGGAGCTGTCATTGCCGACGAAAAGGACAGATTCCAGCCCACCCGCCGCTACACCCCTTTGCCGCCCACACGACCGAGGGACCTAGCCACAAACGTCAGCAGGCTCGCCATAGAGCCAACCATATGGAACACCGTCTGGAATCGCCTCCCCCCTGAACACCAACAACCAGACCACGCTTACACCAGCCCACCAGTCACGAAACGAAAATGCACCTCCTTTAAACCCCCACCGCCCTCCATGGACAAATACACACCCCTCGATGGCGCCGCCACCACCTGGGGCAGGAAATGACCGTCCAGATCTGGAACACCTCCACCCCCACCCTACACTGGCCTTGCAATGGACAAGGGAAACCATCCAACGGCAGCAACCACCGGGTGAGGGAAGGAGGTGGCTGCGGCCCCTCAAGTCACGGGAAAATTTGCACCCTAGCCTACCGGAACTGCGGGAAAGCGTTGTTGGAAATATGCCCTAGAGGCAACAATAAAGAGATATTATCATATTTCCATGTTCATGGTAATGTTTATTCTCCATGCTATAATTGTATTAACCGGAAACCTAATACATGTGTGGTTATGTAAACAACGCAGAGTCCCTAGTAAGCCTCTACTAGACTAGCTCGTTGATTAATGATGGTTATGGTTTCCTAACCATGGACATGAGTTGTCAATTAATAACGAGGTCATGTCATTGGAGAATGACGTGATGGACAGACCCAACCAAGCATAGCAATATTGATCGGATCAATAAGTATATATTGCCATGTCTTGTATTGTCAAGTATCCTGTTTCTTTGACCATGAGATTATGTCTATCCCGGGTACTGAGGAATACGTCTTGGGGACTTCAAACGTCACTTCGTAAATGGGTGACTATAAAGGTGTCTTACAGGTATCTCCGAAAGTAGTTGTTTATTTGCATGTATCAAGACTGGGATTAGTCCCTCCGTGTGACAGAGAGATATACTCTGGGCCCACTCGGTAATGCACATTCAGTATCGCTTGCAAGCACGTGAATAAAGAGTTAGCCACATGGAATGTTGTATTATGAAACGAGTAAAGAGTACTTACTAGTAACGAGATTGAGCTAGGTATGGTGATACCGCCGATCAGATCTCGGGTAAGTAAAATATCGTGAGACAAAGGAAATGTAATACGTTGACATTGTGGTTCACACCGATAACGATCTTTGTTGAACTTGTGGGAGTCATTATGGGCATCCAGGTCCCGCTAATGGTTATTGATCGTAGAGGAGTCTCGATCATGTCCACTTGTTCTCGAACCCGTAGGGTCACACACTTAAAGTTCGGTAACGCTAGAGTAGCTTTGGGATAATTATAATGGTGAGACTGAAGGTTGTTCAGAGTCCCGGATAGGATCCGGGATATCACAAGGAGCTCCAGAAGAGTCCGGAGATAAAGTTTCATATATAGGAATGTGGTTTTTGGGTTCCGAAAGGTTCAGGAATTAACCGATATTGTATCGGGGTTTTTCCTGAAATGTTCCGGTGGGTCCCATGGTGGGGCCCACTATCCCGAACGTCCCACTTAGGATATTTGGCAGCCAAGTTCCTTCCTGGGGAAGCCTTGGAGGCTGGTTCCTTCCTGGGGAAGCTCAGGAGGCAAGCCTCACAGCTCCTCCCACATCCTACATAAGGAGGGTACCATTTGGGGAAAGAAAGATTGATTCCTAAGCGGTACACTTCCTCTTGCTCCTTTCTCTTGTGGTCTTGGCTTGGTGAAGCCCTGCCCGCGTGAGAGCTCACCGAACCACCACACCGTCGTGCTGCTGGTTTGATCCCATCTACTTCTCCTTCAAGCTTGCTGGATCAAGAAGAGGAGACGTTGCTGAGCCGTACGTGTGTAAATCTCGGAGGCACCGCTCGTTGTGGTGCTGATCGGAGTGAACCGCATCAAGGTCTACACCAAGCTGCGTTGTGATTAACGTCCAACGCTCGTGTTCTTCGAGGGTATGTTGATTACCCTCCCCGTTACTTGCATCTCCTTAGATAAGATCTTTGGGTGTTGCTTCCGCATGTGAGAGAAATTTTTGATTTTCTGTCGCGCATATCCCTACAGTGGTATCAGAGCCGTGCTTTGCGTAGTTGCTTTGTACGGATAGAACACAAGGAGTTGTGTGGCGTTTGATATTTATTGTTGCTACCCTCTCGCGTGTACTTCTTGGTTTTGTGGCATGGTAAGATGCAGCGGCCCGGACCAACTTTACAGTCTTCGGATTGAGACCGGTTCTGCACTTGACATGCAACTGGTTTGCATATGCGGCTGGCGGGTGTCTGTCGCTCTTATCATAGTGAAACCGGATTTACAATGGAGGGCTTATAGAAGTTAATAAGCAACTTGTATTATCAGCGTTGTGGTTTTTGCGTAGGTAAGAACGGTTCTTACGCAGCCCCTAGAAGCCACGTAAAATTGCAAAAATCAAGGGAGAGGCGTCTAACTTGTTTTTGCAGGGGTGGTTGTGATTTGGTATAGCCCAATTTTACAATATTTGTTGTATGAGATGCACATTGATTGTAATATTATTTTGTGACCTGCGTGTCATGAGATCGGCAGCCGGCAGGAGCCAAATGGTTGTCTTATTATTTTGTGACCTGCGTGTCAACTTAATACGCCATGTAATTGCATTACTTTATCGCTAAGGAGTTAGCAATAGTTGTGGATGCAACGTGATGGTGGAGGCAACCATGCATCTTGCTGGAGGGATGATGGAGATCATGCCGTGCGTTCTAGATGGAGATCAAGACGCAAGAAAAGGGCTATACCATATCACATTGTTTAAGCATGTGATGTTTATCCTTTATGCATCTTATTCTGCGTGTGCACGACGGTAGCATTATAAGATGATCCCTCACTCAAAATTAAGATCGTGTTCTCCCCAAGTATGCCACCGCCAAGACAGTTCTTCGTTTCTAAGCACCACGTGATGATCGGGTGTGATGGATTCTACGTTCCACACAGCGGGTGTTGCTCGAGCCTAGCATGTACAGACATGGCCTCGGCACACAGGCAGATATACTTGGGTTAGCTTAACGAGCCTAGCATGTGCAGACATGGCCTCGGAACACAAGAACCGAAAGGTTAAACACGAATCATATGGTTGATATGATCAACATGGTTGATGTTCACCATTGAAGCTACATCGGCTCACGTGATGATCGGAGTTTGGTGTGGTGGATTTGGATCGTGTTCCACTTAACAACTATGAGGGATGTTGGTTTAAGTGGGAGTTCACTTGGTAATTTGATTACGCTGAACTCTTTATCATGAACATAGTCCAAATTATGTATTTGCATCATTCATTGTAGTCAATGGCATTCGTTTTCTCAACTACCACTAGGCTTGATTGATTGAGATAGATTAAACTGTTGGATATCTGGTAATTATCTTTACGGACTAGTACCGTACTGTGAGGATTGTCCTCAAAGTATCAAGTTAAGATTTAGTCCTATTGCAAACTTTTGGTAACCCTCCTGCTCAATGTATGTCATTAGATATGATCTATGAGATATGCATATATAGATGTGATCTAAGAGCATTGATTCCAGTTTAGCGTCTTATGTCATACTTGCCTCAGTGGAACTCAAACCTCAGAAATGTTTTTGAGCACTGAGTGTCTGAGAGACAATCCAGGAGCTGAAATTGTTTCAGACACAACCAATGGTTGAATGATATATGATATCAAAAGATTGGTTTGTGTGCAAATGACCAAGGATAATTCAGTGAGTTAACATGTATACCTAGATTGTCTAGGTACATGTCAATGTTGTAGACGCTTGGCGTCCTAAACCCCAACCAGTTGGGCACTGATAGTATTCTTGTTTTCCCTCCCTCCGTGCAATAGTAGCATTCTCATGAATTGTTCATGACTGAGATGGAAAACAGTATGGGTGATTTGATCACTATGCTTAAAAGACTGTTAAGAGTGGAATCTAGAAGAACGCCAATCATTTGATGATGGTAAAACTTTCAGACACGGGGAAACCGGAAGAGGAACTACAGAAAGAATCTGGCAGTAAAATAAAAGTCTGGAAATGTCCAGCTCAGGTATAATTGTTATACATGTTATTGATGTATTGTTTGTTGGTCAAACAACGTACTTCTTGGGTATAGTGACCAATTGTTGATCACAAGGATACCAGGTCGGTTGCTCTTGTTTGCAACTCGATGCAAGAAATACAATGGCCTAAGAGACCAACAAAGGATGTTATGGTGTGTGACAAGAACAAAGCAATAGTTGCTACGGTCGTCGTCATACATTCAGGATTTGGTGAAATCTTGACAAGTAACAAAATACATCTATAACACTGGCGCTAAACGTCGTAAGATTCATGATTAGAATTCCACATTTTGTGGTACTGCCGTCTAAGTCATATTGGAAAGAATCACATGAAGAGACTCCATAGTGATGGAATTTCTGGAGTCATTTGATTATGAATCATTTGACGCTTGTGAATCATTTCAAAAGGAAATGACTAAAGACGTCGTTCATAGGCAATGTTGAACAAACGGTTAACTTGTTGGAGATCATACATGTGATGTATGTGGCACAGAAGTGTAACCGTGGGCAGTAGATTCTTTTACTTCATATCCTTCTCGGATGTTTTGAATAGATATATGAGTATATGTTCAAACGATACATAAGACTGAAACTTTTGAAAAGTTCAATAATTTCAGCATGAAGTGGAAATCATTGTAACAAGAAAATAAAATCTCTATGATTGGATCACGGAGATAAGTATTTGAGTTACAAGTTTAGCGAACATCTGAAAGGTTGCGGAATTGTTCCACAACTTACGTCACCCGGAACACCATAGGTGTATGATGTGTCCGAGAGACGTGATCGAGCCTATTTTGACATGGTGAGATCGATGATGTTATTAATCTGCCATTATCTTTTGTAGTTGTGCTTTAGAGACTGTCGCTTACACACTGAAAAGAGCGCCATCTAAATCCGTTTGAACGACACCATATGAGATATGGCACGGGGATGCGATGCATATGTAAAGGAGTTTACTATTAGCTCGATCCTAAAACGGATATGTTTTGTTTCTTCGTTGGTTATGCCAAAAACGTTTTGGTATTCCTCGGCTACCGCACGTAAGGCAAAATGTTTGTCAGGAACAATGTGTGTTTTACGAGAAAGAGTTTCTTGCAAAAACATGAGTGGGAGGACAGTGCAGCTCGACGAGATTGTGAATCTTCGTCTTCAGGTCAGAGTGGCGCATCGGAAGAGGTTCCGGAGTTTCTCACTTTGACTGATACGGAAGCTTCTACATGTGATGTAGTAACTTCAGTCGAGCCAGCAGCTGAACCATGAAGATGTAGTAGGACTCACCCGAAACCAGAATGGTTATCGGATGGAATATTATTGTTAGACAATGATAAGCCTGCTACCTACACATAAGCAATGATGGGCCCTGACTCCGCTAAATGGCTAGGCGCCATGAGATCCGAGATAGACTCCATTTACGAAAATCAAGTTTGGAACTTGGTAGTCCCTACGGAAGGCGTAATGCCTACGAACGTATATGGATCTATAACAGATATGGATGTTTACATCCATGAAGCTTGACTTATGAAAGGTGTTTCTGTCAAGTTCAAAGAGTTGACTACGATGAGATTTGTCTCCCGTAGCAAGCTTGAAAGTCTGTTCGGATAAATCTAGCAATTGCTACATATATGATATGGCAAATGGACTTCAAAACAGCGTTCCTAATGGAAGCTAACCGAGGACATGCATTTGATGCAATCTGAGGGTTTGTCGTTGCATATAATGCTAGAAAGGTATGCTCACTTCAGAGTTCATTTTATGGAACTGAAGCAAGCATGACGGAGTTGGAATATTTGCCTAGATGAAGTGTTAAAATGTTTTGACTTCATCGTGGACGGCAAAGATGCTTGAGAATTCAAGAAAGTAAGTGGGAGCGCCGAGAAATATTTCTAAAACTTTATGTGGAGACATATTGTTGATTTGAAATAATGTATATTTTCTTAATACAGCTAAATCTTCATTGAAAATAGTTTTCTATGAATGATTAAAGCAAAGATGCCTACATATTGGATATAAAGATCTATGGAGATAGATTCCGATACCTAATATGGCTAAGCCAGAGTACATGGACATAGTACTGAAGTAGTTCGGTATGAAAAGGCAAGAAGTGTTCTTACCATGTTCATATGGTTGAAGTTGAGCAAGACTCAGTGTCTTCGACACATGATGAGCAAGAATGCATGATTGATTGGATCAATCATTCATACCATAACATGTACACAACCAGATGTGTCCTATGCCATAAGTGTTATGAGCAGATACCAGAGTGATCATGGATGATGATCACTGGACAACAGTGAAAAACTTCCTTAAGTACTTGAGAAGGACTAAGGAGTTGTTTCTCGTTCTATGGAGGTCATGATGAGCTCGTTGTAAGGGGTTACACCGATGCTAGACTCATGACTAATCCTGACGATTATCGATCTCAATCAAACTTGCTGGTTATTCGGAGACGCAGTAAGCTGGAAGGAGTTCCATGCTGGATTTGGAAGTGTTCCAAAGTTTAACACTGTGACGAATTCTACAATGATAGCTGAGTATATCGCCGCTTTGGAAGCAGCGAAGGAGGGTGTTGAATCAAAAGTTCGTAACTGAACTTGGTGTAGCTCCGACGAAGGTAAAGCTATGGAGCTCCATTGTGAGACAATGTTTGGCTCCATAATTAATGCCGAGGAGTTAAGGTTCCACCAGAGATTCGAACATATACAAAGCTGATTCCACATCATTATGAATGAGTGGAGCGTGAAGACGCAAAGATATGCAAAATACAAACGGACCTGAGGTGTCAGACCCGTTGACTAAAACTTCTTCCACTAGCCAAACATGATCAACACCATAAGCCCATGGGTGTTAGATCCTTACAATGTTAACTAGATTATTGACTCTAGTGCAAGTGGGAGATTGTTGGAAATATGCCCTAGAGGCAATAATAAAGAGTTATTATCATATTTCCATGTTCATGGTAATGTTTATTCTCCATGCTATAATTGTATTAACCGGAAACCTAATACATGTGTGGTTATGTAAACAACACAGAGTCCCTAGTAAGCCTCTACTAGACTAGCTCGTTGATTAATGATGGTTATGGTTTCCTAACCATGGACATGAGTTGTCAATTAATAACGAGGTCATGTCATTGGAGAATGACGTGATGGACAGACCCAACCAAGCATAGCAATATTGATCGGATCAATAAGTATATATTGCCATGTCTTGTATTGTCAAGTATCCTGTTTCTTTGACCATGAGATTATGTCTATCCCGGGTACTGAGGAATACGTCTTGGGGACTTCAAACGTCACTTCGTAACTGGGTGACTATAAAGGTGTCTTACAGGTATCTCCGAAAGTACTTGTTGATTTGCATGTATCAAGACTGGGATTTGTCCCTCCGTGTGACGGAGAGATATACTCTGGGCCCACTCGGTAATGCACATTCGGTATCGCTTGCAAGCACGTGACTAAAGAGTTAGCCACATGGAATGTTGTATTATGGAACGAGTAAAGAGTACTTACTAGTAACGAGATTGAGCTAGGTATGGTGATACCGCCGATCAGATCTCGGGTAAGTAAAATATCGTGAGACAAAGGAAATGGAATACGTTGACATTGTGGTTCACACCGATAACGATCTTCGTTGAACTTGTGGGAGTCATTATGGGCATCCAGGTCCCGCTAATGGTTATTGATCGTAGAGGAGTCTCGATCATGTCCACTTGTTCTCGAACCCGTAGGGTCACACACTTAAAGTTCGGTAACGCTAGAGTAGCTTTGGGATAATTATAATGGTGAGACCGAAGGTTGTTCGGAGTCCCGGATAGGATCCGGGATATCACAAGGAGCTCCGGAAGAGTCCGGAGATAAAGTTTCATATATAGGAATGTGGTTTTTGGGTTCCGGAAAGGTTCAGGAATTAACCGATATTGTATCGGGGTTTTTCCTGAAATGTTCCGGTGGGTCCCATGGTGGGGCCCACTATCCCGAACGTCCCACTTAGGATATTTGGCAGCCAAGTTCCTTCCTTGAGAAGTCTTGGCAGCTAGGTTCCTTCCTGGGGAAGCCTTGGAGGCTGGTTCCTTCTTGGGGAAGCCCAGGAGGCAAGCCTCACAGCTCCTCCCCACATCCTACAAAAGGAGGGTACCATTTGGGGAAAGAAGAGGATTGATTCCTAAACTGGTACACTTCCTCTTGCTCCTTTCTCTTGTGGTCTTGGCTTGGCGAAGCCCTGCCCGCGTGAGAGCTCACCGAACCACCACACCGTCGTGCTGCTGGTTTGGATCCCATCTACTTCTCCTTCAAGTTTGCTGGATCAAGAAGAGGAGACGTTGCTGAGCCGTACGTGTGTAAATCTCGGAGGCACCGCTCGTTGTGGTGCTGATCGGAGTGAACCGCATCAAGGTCTACACCAAGCTGCGTTGTGACAAACATCCAACGCTCGTGTTCTTCGAGGGTATGTTGATTACCTTTCCCGTTACTTGCATCTCCTTAGATAAGATCTTTGGGTGTTGCTTCCGCATGTGAGAGAATTTTTTTGATTTTCTGTCGCGCGTATCCCTACAAGCGCATGAGGTCGCCCAACTGACGATGGGAGGACGATCAGAGGTTGGCGGAGGAAGGAGAGGAGAGCGGAAGGGAGGAGGGAAAGTAACACACAACCATCAAATCATTGTCGCCACCACGTTGGACGCGCGGAGCTCTGCCGCGCCGCCTGCCGCCGCACAAAGAGGAAATAACGTCCTTCATCTACCGCCGTCGTCCAGGCTTCGCTCTACAGTGCCTTCTGGTGGTGGTGAGGAGGGGGGTGGACGAGGAGGTGTGAAGGGTTGGCGGTGGTTCGGGTTCCTCCCGGTTGCTCTCGGAGTGACGTGGGAGGGGTCCGAGGGGACAAACGTGTTGTGGTGAAATCCGTGGGGACATTATCTCGCTCATACTTACATTTGCATTTTACATCAAGAATGAACGCCAAACTGAGCCAAACAACCAAAAACTTTGTACACGCAGAATTAATTTGTACTGTAACCTTAAGCGACCATGTCACGGAACATGTGTTAATTTACTCTCCGTCGTTGTGCCGTTCTTTTTCGGCGGCGATGTCCAGCAGCGCGGCGAGCACGTCCGGCATGTCGGGTCGCTCGTGCGGCGCGTCGGCCGTGCACCGCATGCCGAGCGCGAGCAGCTCCCAGAACACCGCGCCGCTCGTCGATCCATCCTCCCCTTGTTGTTTCCAACCCTCCTTCGCCGTGCGCCGGGCCCAGTCGACAAGGCACTCCTCCTTGCCGACGTCGACGGCGCGCCGGCCCGTGGCGAGCTCCATCAGGAGCACGCCGTAGCTGTACACGTCGCCTTTCGTCGTGGCGCGCCACGTCTGCCCGTATTCCGGCGCCACGTACCCGACGGTGCCGGCCACCACCGTGCTCACGTGCGTGTCGCCGGGGCGGACCATCCTGGCCAGCCCGAAGTCCGTCACCCTGGCGCGGCCGTCGCGGCCCAGGAGCACGTTGCTGGCCTTCACGTCGCGGTGCACCACGGCAGGCACGCACTCGTGGTGAAGGAACACGAGCGCCCGCGCGACGCCGACGGCCGCATCTAGCCGCGCCGGCCAACCGAACGCGGCCGTGTCGCAGATGAGCGCATCCAGGCTGCCGCCCTCCAGGTGCTCGTAGACCAGTATCTTGGCGCCGCCGGAGAGGCACCATCCGTAGAGCGTGACGAGGTTGGGGTGCGGCCACGTGAACCCCATCCGGTCGGCGAGGACCTCCATCTCGGCGCGGAACTCGCGCTCGCCGTCGTCGTCCTCGGCACCGTCCCGCGGCCTGGACAGCTTCTTGACCGCCACGGCGCGGCCGTCGGGCAGCACCCCGCGGTACACCACGCCATAGCCGCCACGTCCGATCACCCGATCGTCGGAGAAGTTGCCCGTGGCCGCCATGATGTCGCGGTAGGTGAACGCCGTCTTGTCCAATCGGAACACCTTCGCTCCCTCCGTCGAAGAGGAGCACCCGGTCGCTGACGACGACGACCCGGATGGCGGCGACGATGTCCATATTTGGGAAGCGTACTTGCAGCACTTGGGTGCTCGCGGGAGAACGAGTCCGGGTAGTCTGGCTCCTGGTCCACCGGGAACCGGGCGCGCAGGCTGGTGATGATGAACGCGATGGTGCCGGAGATGAAGGCGACGACGAGCGAGAAAAATAACCACATCACAATGTTTCTCCGAAGCATACTGCGTCTCCTAACCGCGGGAACATCAGCAGCTTGCGGTCGCGGTTGCTGATTACCGGCAGCTCCACCCTGCTGGAATAATATGAGCGGGTCGCCGAGGAACGACTGCTCGTCGAAGGTGCCAAATTGACCGGTGGTGGAGACATTGCCGGAGAGGAGCGGGTTATATGACACATTGAACATAACCAGCTCGGTGAGCTTGAACAGGGTCGCCGGGAGCTCGCCGGAGAGGTTGTTGAAGGACAGGTCCATCCTCTCCAGGCACAGAATGTCGCCGATCTCGGTCGGAATCGGGCCCGAAATGTTGTTCCTCGAGACGTTCAGCATGACGAGCGGGAGCCGGCCAATCTCCGGCGGCAGCTGCCCCGTGAGACGGTTGTTGTCTAGGTGGAGCAAGCTGATGTTCCGCATTGCGCCGATCCGCGATGGTATCTCTCCTGAAAGAAAGTTCCTTGACAGCTGCACGTACCCGGAGACCGTGTTCGACCTCACCGGCGACGACGAGTTGGTGCAAATTGGGACAATTCCGTAGCCCTTGAGGATGTGGTCCCATATGCTGCGGCAGTTCTCCCGAGTCATGACGGAGTAAACGAAACTGAACGGAGGATAGCTCGCCGGGATCCACCTTTTCATGGCCAGGCATTCGCCAGAGCCGGCGAGCACGCTCGAATCGTTCCGGTTCTTGACGAAGGTTGGGCCAGGATTCCGCCCTATCTCTGCAATCTCCTGTGGGATCTTGCCAGTTAATCGGTTGTCCGCCAGGTTTAGCCAGAGCAAGCTGGTGCAGTTGCCGATTTCAGGCGGTATCTCGCCGGAGAGCTGGTTCCCGGCGAGCATCAGCCAGAGGAGTGACGTAAGGTTCCCTATGCTCGCCGGGATCCTTCCTGAGAGCGTGTTATTAGACAGGTCCAGCGCCTGGAGCTCGGCGAGACGGCCGTACTCTGGTGGTATCTCGCCGGAGAAGTTGTTCTCGCCGAGCATCAGGTACTTGAGGCTCTTCATGTCGGCCACCTGTGAAGGGAGATCGCCGGTGAACTCATTGAAGCTGAGGTCGAGCCTGGCGAGCTCCGGCAGCTGGAGCACGCCGGAGGCCACGATGCCGCTGGTGTAGCTGTTGTGGTGCAGCACTAGATACTTCAAGCTCACAAGCTTGCCAAAAATCTCTTGCACATCCTGTCCAAACATGTTGCTGCTGAAGTCCAAGAACTGAAGCTTCGTGCAGTTCGTCAGCTCCGGCGGTATCTGCCTGTCGAATTGGTTCTTCCCAAGTATCAGCGTCTCGAGGGCGGCGAGCTTTCCGACTCCGGCAGGTATCTTCCCGGTGAAATTATTCCCCCACAGCGACATGTACGTCAAATTGGCACACTTGGCGATGGAATCCGGGAAGTTTCCGAGCAGCTGGTTCGCGGAAAGATCTAAAGAGTGGAGTTTGCAGCTGTCCAGAAACGTGCTCGACGAGATGCTCCCGGTGAGGTTGTTCTCGGCGGCGCTGAATTGCCTGAATCTTGCGACGCCCGGCCATAGCTCGCCTGTGAAGTTGTTCGAGCTGAGGTCGACGTTCTCCAGCCTGGCGCAGCCGTCGAACAGGCCGGTGATGTTGCCGGTGAGCCTGTTGGTGGACAAGTCGAGCGAGGTGAGGTTGGCGCATATCGCCGGGAAGTTGCCGGCGACGCCACCCTCGAACCGGTTCCCCGAAACGTCGAGCACCTGCAGCCTTGTCAGGCCGGACAGGTTCAGGGACCCGGTGATGAGATTGTGGGAGACGTTGAGGTGCACCAGGCCGCGGCATTGGTTGAGGTCGCCGGCGGGGAGCGCGCCGGTGATGGAGTTGTCGGAGAGGTCGAGCGAAGTGAGCGCGGAGAGTCGCGAAAAGTTGGCGAACACCGGACCAGAGATGCTCGAGCCCGTCAGGTTCAGCGATATCACGCGGCGGTTAACGTCGCAACTGACGCCGCGCCACCGGCACGGCGACGGGTCCGACTCCGGCCACGCGTTGTAGTCGCCGCGGTTGACCCTGTTATTCGCAACCAGGAACCGCTTGAGCTCCACCAGCACCTCCCTGTCGCCGCCGCTCTGCGCGTCGATCAGCACCACCTCACCTTCAATCAGACAGCAGAATCGATCCCCTCAGTTCAGATAACACGCCAAGAACAGAGCAAACCCAAGGACAGAGCAGAGCAGAGCAAGAACATGACACGAAATCGTACCTGCGACGAGGAGTAGGCAGAGGAATTCGAGGAGCAGGGGACATGGCCCGCGTTCCTGAATCATGGAAGAATCAATCCTAGACGAAAGGTGTGGGAAGCCTCCTCCTCGTGTGCGACTGCGAGCTTTCCCGCCTCTGCTTCTTGGCTAGAGTTGGCTCTCCTCAATTCGGTCGAAGACGACGGGAGGTGAACTCCTCTGCTTTGCTTATCTTGCTCTCTTCAGTTCGGTCGAAGACGAGCAAGGAAAGACAAAAGGGAGGCTTCACATAGCAATTGAAAAATCCTAGGTTATTTAGGCATAATCCACATGTGAGTGGAGACCGGAGAGACGAATGGACTAGTATTCATGGCCGTCGCTCTCTACCGTCCGTGCCTTTGAATTCTTGCTGCTTACCGGAACAGTAGTCTCAGCAAGTGCCGTCTGATTTTGCGAGCACGTACACGGGGAGGCAAAACCGCAAAGGTAGACGAGACTGGCCGACTTGTGGCCTTTGAATTTTCTTGCTCCACGGCGTTTCAGTTAAGGCCTTGATTTGATTTGCAGCAATTTATATTCAGGACTTAGAATATCATTTCAAGTAAACATTCGTCACTACTGTCGGGAATGAATGTGGGAGCCGGTGAACGAATGAGACAAATTTAACGCTCGACATATCTCAACCTAGCACCATGGCTGCATGACGCCATGGCCACTCTCCTTGTTCCGGCGTGCGTAGGTAGAACCCCCGCCGAAATTCGACCTGAAGAAGCTTCGTTGGATGTTTCTTCCTTGATTATTATCTAGGAAGCGCGCGTGCTCGGATTATCTGGACTGTGTTTCAGGAAACACGCATGACGTGGAAGTGTTCTTTTCTTTTCTAATTCCATTTAGAAACTAGTAGTACGATGATACTAGCTCGTTTTCCGTTTATATCTCGGGAGATTTTTCAGGGAACAGCGGCCGCCGTTGTTGACGAGGATAAATAACCCAACGCTTTCGGTCGGTCTGCCTCTACCGCCGGAGTTATGGAGGGTGGAAGAGAGCGGCTTGCGCACGGGCGGCCCGGGGAAGGAAGAGCCAAGAGCGTGCGCGTGGTGCAGTCGTGAAGCTTCTGGAGAAAACGTAATAATGCGTGTCCAGCGGTTGGGAGGGAAAGCAAAGTCGGTGGGGCGCATTGTGCACCGATGTCGGGATGTAACCCCGGGTGTTGATGGTCTTGTTGGTTCATCAGGAGGAAGGAACAGGAATAAATGAGTAAAAGGTAGAAAAAAAAAACAGAAAAGAACACCCTGGACCGAATTTGGCAAGGTTCAAACCGGCATAGACTGAAGCTGGGCCGGCATTACGTTTAACTCGGTTAAACCGAGATGCCAGATCTCGGATGGGCCCCGAGCTGGCCCAAGATGCCCTTACCACGGGTGGACCGAGATGTCCTAACCCGGATTGGGCCAACTGCTCCTCACTTCAGGCCGCTTCCTCTGATCCAGCTCTAGCCTCGGTCCAGCCCAGCATATCCCAGTCTCGGTGTGGGCCGAGGTGCTCCCAGCCTCAGGCAGGCCGGCTCCTCCAGGGCGGGCCGAGATTCCCAGACTCGGCTGGGCCGAGGTTTTCCCAGCCTCGGGCAGGCCGGCTCCTCTAGGCAGGCCGGTGACTCCAGATCTCGGTTGGGCCGGGATTCGGCTGGGCGACGCGTCCATGGGCTACTCCGGTGCTTCGACGTCCACTCCAGCGATCGCTGCATCGACCGAAGTCTCGGCTGGATCACCGCCTCGTACGTTACCTCGGCCACCAGCCGCTTCGGCCAGGCTATGAGAGCGCCACCTCGACGTTGCCCCGACGTACAGCGTTCCAGGCTGCTCCCTCAACAAGTACCAGATGCCACCCACAGAAGATACGTAGACAGGAGCTAGAAGACAAGAGAAAGGACAGGCAGGACATGCCAAGCCCATGCCCGTGATGCAAGCACAGTGCATGACGGTACAACTCCATGACGAATGTACAATGCTGACAAGACCCCAGTAGTCAAATCATGTACAGTGTGTGTATAGTGACCTGCGGGCCACCCCTTGTCCCCTGGGCCCCCTCTATATAAGGAGCACCAGGGGAACGTTCTGGCCAGCCTCTCCTGGGCTCATTTTCTCTCCATTGCTCACGGGAGCTTTCTTTCTCCCTATGTTCTAGAGCTGCCATAGCTCGCTCTACACAGCTCAAGGAGCACTTGTACCATTCACATAAGAGAGGAGAATACAAAAAATAGGATAGATGCTGCAGTAGGGGTTTTATCTCTTACGAGAGCCCCGAAGCAGGGTAAATACTTGTGTTCATCTGTTCTTCCGTGTGCGCTCTTCAGCGCGTTATCCCCCCCCCCCCCCGAATCCTCTAGCGTCCATCGGCCCCAAACTTAAGCCTACACCTATGTATCTGTTGTTCAATACGACGACAGTTGGCGCCCACCGTAAGGCAGATAGTGGCGCTTGCTGGGTTAAATTCGGACGGGACCCTTTTTGTGTGCTCGGGGACTGGCAATAGAAAAAAGGTGGGCCGGCACAGGCTAGAGCCGGTCAGTAGAAAAGATATTCTTGGGGCCCGGCACAAGTGCTGGGCGGCCTGGTGCGTCGGCAGACCGACGTTCACGGCCGCACAGGCGCACCTCGGTCAGGCGGGCCGAGATCCTCGCGTCAGTCGCTGCACTGGCTTCCGCAGGCCGGCGTCACGCAGTGCCTCCAGCATCGGCGCTAGGTGGACCGAAGCATCTCAGCCTCGGCGGGGCCGAGTTGTGCTCCAGCCTCGGCTGGGCCGAGCCAGCTCCAGCCTCGGCTGGGCCGAGTCACTTTCTCTCGCCTCGGAGCGGGCCGGCACCCTCTCTCGCCCCGGCAGGGCCGGCACCCTCTCTCTCGCCTCGGGCAGGCCGACTTACCTCGGTTGGGCCGAGTTGCCCACAGGCCTCGGTTGGGCCGGCGTCAGCAAATCGGCAGGCCGGCATCCCAGGAGGACCGACTTCCTCATGTCGGCGGACCGACAGGCCTGCATCTGCCACTCGCGGGCGTGTCTCGGCAAGTAGGCCGGGATTCTCGTCTCGGCTGGGCCAGTATCCGCCACTCGCAGGCGCACCTCTGCTAGGCGGGCCGGGGTATTCTCCTGGATCGCGGCACCGGCATCAAGCGCTCGAATGGGCCAGTGCCGCTCAGACCGACATGCGCGGCAAGGTGGGCCGGCATCACATGGGTTGATGTCGGGCGTTGTGTTATTCGATATCGGCGAGGTATCAGGTCGGCTTCAGGCGGAAAGCATTGGCGTACAGGACGGTGGCACTGGGGCGGGATCCAGGCGGGATCTCGGCAATTCCCTGGATTGATTGGAGTCCGACTTCACGTACTTCATCAACCTGAACAATGACATCTACCCGCCACCAAGATAGCTACGTGAGTATTTACAATATATTAAGATTGCATGTTGTATAGTTAATCTCGAAAGTTACTCGGGGACTGCCCCTTCGTACCTTGCTTAGTTGTTTTCCCCGGAAACGAGATGTCGTGACCCGGGGACTGGCCGGACAGTCAGTTTTACAGTTTCTCCTAGATAAGAAAAGTAACTCGGGGACTCGGTGGAAACCGAGTCTGCATCCTGGTGCATAGTTTACCTGCTAGAATTAATTGCTGTCTTATGCTAGAATTAATTTGGTCTGTTAAATCGTTAAACATTCGTTATATATATGCTTGAACTAACATTGAAAGGTGGTATCGGTTTTACCGAGAAAATATTCATCACCAAGGTCGTGGTTATACCAGTTATCTCGGATTCATCTTGTATTTATTATGGCCTCAGAGCATATCGCGGGTAATCCTGGGTATCGATTGGCCGAATTATAAATGGCATATCATCCCGAGTTGTCGCTTGTGTCGGCAGATCAGAATATCATGGCACCGTACTCCCAAATCACCGTTTATCTCGGTTTGCCAGAATATCACGGCATCATCACGTATCTCAGATCACCGTTTATCTCAGTTTGCCAGAATATCACGGCGTCATCACATATCTCAGATCACCGTTTATCCCAGTTTGCCAGAGTATCATAGCATCGCTATCCTGGTTCAGTGAGTCGAAGAGTATTCCGACTCACTAAGCATAATGTGTTGAGAGATATCTCAAACCGACATAGGGCAAGTGCCCATGATGGCAAAATGCCAGTTCCGCCAATAAAGGCTATATGCTGGTTCAGCTAAGGCTGACAGCATATCTTTACGATAAAAACCGGCATAAGGCAAGTGCTCATGATGGCAAAATGCCAGTTCAGCCGATAACGGCTATATGTTGGTTCAGCTAAGGCTACCAACATATCTTTGCGGTAAAAACCGACATATGAGATGTGCCCAAGCAGGCAGTATGTCAATGCAGCTCAGGCTGTTGACATCCGACTTTGGTAAACGCCCAAGGTGGCTAAAAAACCGACATATATGACAGTGCCGAAGCAGGCGATATGTCAAACTTGCCAATGTCGGCAAAGACCTCAGCATATGACAAATGCCCATGCAGGCTATATGTCGGATGTGCTCGTATGGGCAAGATGAAAAATGATGCTGCTCGTGCAGGCAAGTTGTTGTTTATATGGAGATTCTGATATTGCTATTTGATTTTGAAAGTCTATGCGCGACTCTGCAAGTCCCCCACAGCCTCGGGGATGTAACCCCGGGTACTCCTTAGTTGATGGTCTTGTTCGGTCATCAGGAGGAAGGAACAAGAATAAATGAGTAAAAGGTAGAGAAAAAACAGAAAAGAACACCCTGGACCGAATTTGGCAAGGTTCAAACCGGCATAGACTGAAGCTGGGCCGGCATTACGTTTAACTCGGTTAAACCGAGATGCCAGATCTCGGATGGGCCCCGAGCTGGCCCAAGATGCCCTTACCCCGGGTGGACCGAGATGTCCTAACCCGGATTGGGCCAACTGCTCCTCACTTCGGGCCGCTTCCTCTGATCCAGCTCCAGCCTCGGTCCAGCCCAGCATATCCCAGTCTCGGTTTGGGCCGAGGTGCTCCTAGCCTCAGGCAGGCCGGCTCCTCCAGGGCGGGCCGAGATTCCCAGACTCGGTTGGGCCGAGGTTTTCCTAGCCTCGGGCCGGCCGGCTCCTCTAGGCAGGCCGGTGACTCCAGATCTCGGTTGGGCCGGGATTCGGCTGGGCGACGCGTCCATGGGCTACTCCGGTGCTTCGACATCCACTCCAGCGATCGCTGCATCGAACGAAGTCTGCATTGACCGAAGTCTCGGCTGGATCACCGCCTCGTACGTTACCTCGGCCACCAGCCGCTTCGGCCAGGCTATGAGAGCGCCACCTTGACGTTGCCCCGACGTACAGCGTTCCAGGCTGCTCCCTTAACAAGTACCAGATGCCACCCACAGAAGATACGTAGACAGGAGCTAGAAGACAAGAGAAAGGACATGCAGGACATGCCAAGCCCATGCCCGTGATGCAAGCACAGTGCATGACGGTACAACTCCATGACGAATGTACAGTGCTGACAAGATCCCAGTAGTCAAATCATGTACAGTGTGTGTATAGTGACCTGCGGGCCACCCCTTGTCCCCTAGGCCCCCTCTATATAAGGAGCACCAGGGGGAACGTTCTGGCCAGCCTCTCCTGGGCTCATTTTCTCTCCATTGCTCACGGGAGCTTTCTTTCTCCCTATGTTCTAGAGCTGCCATAGCTCGCTCTACACAGCTCAAGGAGCACTTGTACCATTCACATAAGAGAGGAGAATACACAAAATAGGATAGATGCTGCAGCAGGGGTTTTATCTCTCACGAGAGCCCCGAAGCAGGGTAAATACTTGTGTTCATCTGTTCTTCCGTGTGCGGTTTTCAGCGCGTTATCCCTCCCCGAATCCTCTAGCGTCCATCGGCCCCAAACTTAAGCCTACACCTAGGCATCTGTTGTTCAATACGACGACAACCGACAAAGTTGAATGGCGGCAAAGAATTAGAGAATCTCTAGCAGTACCCGCAAAACAGTTTTAAGGGTCGGGGAACGCGCGTTTTTTGACCAGAAACGAGGTGCGGCGGAGCAGAAACCGCAAAGCCGAACCTCAAAACAGAATATCGTTCAGAAACTGTATATGCAAAACATGAAGTAGGCATGAATATCATAAAAACTGAATAACAAATAAATAAGAACTAAATTATAAATATTCTTATTACAACAATAGTACACTATGAATCCTCATCAATAATGTATTACAATAAAAGTTTGAATCACACGAATTAAACAATAATTCAATACAAGAAATGTTGTAGAATAAAAATATTGTTTAAATCAAACATGCTTCAAATGAATTTGACAAATTGCTACTGCCCATGCCGCTGCCAGGCGTGTTCAACTAGGTCTTTCTGCAGCTGGGTGTGTGCGTCCACATCCTCTATCTCACGGTAAGTCTGAAGAAAAGATCTGATGCGGTCTGGGTTTCTAGCAGGCTTCACGCGGCTACCAACATTGTCATATGACAACTCCAAGTCCAAGTCCCTTTCATCCTCTATGATCATGTTGTGAAGAATCACACAACAAGTCATGATGTTTTTCAGAGTTTTCTTGTCCCAAAAACGAGCGGGGTCTCGAACAATGGCAAACCTAGATTGCAAGACACCAAATGCCCTCTCTATATCCTTTCGGCATGCCTCTTGAGCCCTTGCAAATTCAATTTCCTTGTTGCCTCTTAGATTTGAGATGGTCTTCACGAATGTAGTCCAACTTGGGTAAATACCGTCAGCAAGATAGTACCCCTTTGTGTACTCATTCCCATTAACAATGAAGTTGCAAGCCGGAGCATCACCTCTAGCTAGCCTTCGTAGTACATGAGACCATTGCAACACATTGATATCATTCAATGTGCCCGGCAAACCAAAGAAGCAATGCCAAATCCATAGATCCTCGGACGCAACGGCCTCAAGCACAATTGTTGCATCGCCTCCCCTGCCACAATATTGTTCATGCCATGCCTTTGGGCAGTTTTTCCAAGTCCAATGCATACAGTCTATACTACCTAGCATGCACGGCCAACCTCGCGCCTCATTCATCGCCATCAGCCTCACCGTATCTTCTTCGTTTGGTGCCCGAAGATAAATCTTCCCATAGAGTTTTATAATCGTTTTGGCAAACATACGAACGGACTCGATCGTAGTATCTTAACCAATACGAAGATACTCGTCGGCGTAGTCAGCCGGGACGCCATAGGCAATGACTCTCATTGCGGCGGAGATCTTCTGATATGCGTTGAATCCCAACAAACCCGCGGCATTCCGTCGACGCGTAAAATAGCGACAATTCGCCTCGCAAGATTCTACTATCTTCACGAAAAGAGAGCGGCGCATACGATACCTTCTCCGGAAGATGTGAGCCGGGTACGTCGGTATTTCGGCGAAGTAATCCCGCATGAGCAACTAGTTGCCGCAGAAGCGGTTCCGTGGTATGCAAAGGCGGCCAACCTTGGATCCTTGCCGCTGCTTCGCATACCGGTCATCGAACTCCTTGACGGCGAGGACGGCGACCACCATTTGCTGCCGCCGGCTTTCAAACAGCGTCTCCACGTCGGAGTCGTCGGAGGAGGATGAATCAGAGAGCAAAAACTCCTCCTCCGGGCTCAACTCCATCTGAAACGGGTACCGCATATCACTAACGGAGTACTCCGTCCGAAAACACAACAAAATCGAGCGGAGATGGACTCACCCACAGATCGGCGGCGGCGGCGCAGATTTGGCCGGAGAGGGTTCTCCACGGGCGGGGCGAGCCGGAAACCGGTGGCAGGGTACGTCCGCGGCCGGGGGGTGTCGCGTGCGACGGGGCGCCTGCAGATGCGGCCGGGAAAAGACTCGAATCGCTGGCGGCGGCGCTGGCGGCGAGATGGGGATGAAGCGCGTGGTGAAATCTCCGAATTTGACGTTCCGAGGGCCGGATTCACGGGCCCCTCAAAAACTTTTACGGGTCAGAAAGTTTTGAGGGTTCTGTTCTCCGCGTTTTTAAGGATTCGAATCCGCATCGGGCGGTTATTTTGCGGGTTTCGGCCATTTGCGGGCTCTGCTAGAGATGCTCTAAGAATGTACGTCGGTCCCCTTGCAAGTGCTAAACGTACGGCGTCCCCGGCCGCGAAGACCGTCGCAAAGCCAAAAGGGCCGCATGGATTGCAGATTTGCAAACCTCATATACGATGTATGATGATGTGAAATTCATCAATACCCATATCAAGATATGAGTGGAGATTTTTGGCTCTCGAGTTCCAATGCTCCCTCCGGTTTAAAAAATTCGAAATTTATTTTTGTGACTTTCAAAAAATTCTGAAAAAAAATCTGGGTGTAGCCAATAGTACATACCCAGAATTTTACATGCTCATGGGATATATTATTGTCTACACCCAGAATTTTTTTCATTATTTTTTGAAACTCACAAATATGATTTTCTATTTTTTAAAAGCATAGGGAGCACTGGAGTTCGAGAGTCAAAAGCAATTTCCGCATATCAGGCACATACTTCTAATTTCTTCTAATATACTACCCCGTTGCTAAAAACAAGGGCTATGGCTTTTTTGAAGTCAAACAATGTATAGTTTGACCAGGTTTTCGAAAAAACTGTTAGTAGTCAAGATACTATATAGATATCTTATGAAATACAAGAAAATATATTTCATGATAATGGCATGGTTTGGCACCGCGCTAGCAACTAATTTGTCCGCAACATCCCTTTTGAGGAGTGTGACTGGTGGCTTCAATATTACCGCGGCGTGGGTAAACCAGCAGGGTAATTGTTTCCACGCAGTAAGACGGATTGGCTCCCTGCATTGTAATCGGTTATGGCCTTGTGCTTTCACAACTTGATTCTAAAAATTTGTCTCAAAAAAAAAACTTGATTCTAAAAAGTCAACTTCTGGATACTTGACGACATGCAGGGGAGCAGTGCCATCGTAATCAAGGTTTAAAAAATATTTCATTGTGAACCACAAAAGTTAAGTATACCGTTGCAGTTGATGATTGCAAGGAAGTAATGAGGATGAAGAACTTCTTGCAATAATTAGACATGAAGTAGGACAAATATAATCTTTTTTGTAGTATTAAATTGTTATCCCTCTCGAAAAGAATTCAAGCTTTGACTGTTGAACGAAGCACATTAATGTGAAAAAAAATTAGATTCAAGATGTTGTGAATTCCAAGTTGTTACAATTTGAGAAATCTCGCACCTCGAATAGATGGGCCGAACCTCGGTAAATTCTGCTTGTGCGAACCTTCCCATAGATTGGAAGTCGCCTCACTCACAATTGACTTTTAAACCCCATAACATTTGCCGTGACTAACCCACGACAGTGCCTACGATAAAGGCGGCGACGAGCGAGAAAAAGAAACACAGCAAAATGTTTCGCGGAAGCATATTGCGTCTCCTAACCGCGGGAACATCAGCAGCTTGCGGTCGCGGTTGCTGATTACCGGCAGCTCCACCCTGCTGGAATAATATGAGCGGGTCGCCGAGGAACGACTGCTCGTCGAAGGTGCTGAATTGACCGGTGGTGGAGACATTGCCGGAGAGGAGCGGGTTATATGACACATTGAACATAACCAGCTCGGTGAGCTTGAAGAGGTTCGCCGGGAGATCGCGGGAGAGATTGTTGAAGGACAAGTCCATCCTCTCGAGGCACAGAATGTCGCCAATCTCGGTGGGCATCGGGCCCGAAATGTTGTTCCTCGAGATGTTCAGGATAAAGAGCGGGAGCCGGCCGATCTCCGGTGGCAGCTGCCCCGTGAGACGGTTGTTGTCGAGGTGGAGCAAGCTGATATTCCGCATTGCGCCGATCCGCGATGGTATCTCTCCTGAAAGAAAGTTCCTTGACAGCTGTACGTACCCGGAGACCGTGTTCGACATCACCGGCGACGACGAGTTGGTGCAAATTGGGACAATTCCGTAGCCCTTGAGGATGTGGTCCCATATGCTGCGGCAATTCTCCCGAGTCATGACGGAGTAAACGAAACTGAACGGAGGATAGCTCGCCGGGATCCACCTTTTCATGGCCAGGCATTCGCCAGAGCCGGCGAGCACGCTCGAATCGTTCCGGTTCTTGACGAAGGTTGGGCCAGGATTCCGCCCTATCTCTGCAATCTCCTGTGGGATCTTGCCAGTTAATCGGTTGTCCGCCAGGTTTAGCCAGAGCAAGCTGGTGCAGTTGCCGATTTCAAGCGGTATCTCGCCGGAGAGCTGGTTCCCGGCGAGCATCAGCCAGAGGAGTGACGTAAGGTTCCCTATGCTCGCCGGGATCCTTCCTGAGAGCGTGTTATTAGACAGGTCCAGCGCCTGGAGCTCGGCGAGACGGCCGTACTCTGGTGGTATCTCGCCGGAGAAGTTGTTCTCGCCGAGCATCAGGTACTTGAGGCTCTTCATGTCGGCCACCTGTGAAGGGAGATCGCCGGTGAACTCATTGAAGCTGAGGTCGAGCCTGGCGAGCTCCGGCAGCTGGAGCACGCCGGAGGCCACGATGCCGCTGGTGTAGCTGTTGTGGTGCAGCACTAGATACTTCAAGCTCACAAGCTTGCCAAAAATCTCTTGCACATCCTGTCCAAACATGTTGCTGCTGAAGTCCAAGAACTGAAGCTTCGTGCAGTTCGTCAGCTCCGGCGGTATCTGCCTGTCGAATTGGTTCTTCCCAAGTATCAGCGTCTCGAGGGCGGCGAGCTTTCCGACTCCGGCAGGTATCTTCCCGGTGAAATTATTCCCCCACAGCGACATGTACGTCAAATTGGCACACTTGGCGATGGAATCCGGGAAGTTTCCGAGCAGCTGGTTCGCGGAAAGATCTAAAGAGTGGAGTTTGCAGCTGTCCAGAAACGTGCTCGACGAGATGCTCCCGGTGAGGTTGTTCTCGGCGGCGCTGAATTGCCTGAATCTTGCGACGCCCGGCCATAGCTCGCCTGTGAAGTTGTTCGAGCTGAGGTCGACGTTCTCCAGCCTGGCGCAGCCGTCGAACAGGCCGGTGATGTTGCCGGTGAGCCTGTTGGTGGACAAGTCGAGCGAGGTGAGGTTGGCGCATATCGCCGGGAAGTTGCCGGCGACGCCACCCTCGAACCGGTTCCCCGAAACGTCGAGCACCTGCAGCCTTGTCAGGCCGGACAGGTTCAGGGACCCGGTGATGAGATTGTGGGAGACGTTGAGGTGCACCAGGCCGCGGCATTGGTTGAGGTCGCCGGCGGGGAGCGCGCCGGTGATGGAGTTGTCGGAGAGGTCGAGCGAAGTGAGCGCGGAGAGTCGCGAAAAGTTGGCGAACACCGGACCAGAGATGCTCGAGCCCGTCAGGTTCAGCGATATCACGCGGCGGTTCACGTCGCAATTGACGCCGCTCCACGCGCACGGGGACGGGTCCGACTCCGGCCACGCGTCGTAGCCGCCGCGGTTGACCTTGTTGTTCGCAACCAGGAACCGCTTGAGCTCCACCAGGACCTCCCTGTCGCCGCGGCCGCCGCCGCTCTGCGCGCCGATCAGCACCACCTCACCTTCAATCAGACAGCAGAATCGATCCCCTCAGTTCAGATAACACGCCAAGAACAGAGCAAAGCGAAGAGAACAGAGCAGAGCAAGAACATGACACGAAATCGTACCTGCGACGAGGAGTAGGCAGAGGAATTCGAGGAGCAGGGGAGACATGGCCCGCGTTCCTGAATCATGGAAGAATCAATCCTAGACGAAAGGTGCGGGAAGCCTCCTCCTCGTGTGCGACTGCGAGCTTTCCCGCCTCTGCTTCTTGGCTAGAGTTGGCTCTCCTCAATTCGGTCGAAGACGACGGGAGGTGAACTCCTCTGCTTTGCTTATCTTGCTCTCTTCAGTTCGGTCGAAAGAGGAGCAAGGAAAGACAAAAGGGAGGCTTCACATAGCAATAGAAGAATCCGAGGTTATTTAGGCATAATCCACATGTGAGTGGAGACTGGAGAGAAGAATGGACTAGTATTGATGGCCGTCGCTGTCTGCCGTCCGTGCCTTTGAATTCTTGCTGCTTACCGGAACAGTAGTCTCAGCAAGTGCCGTCTGATTTTGCGAGCGCTGACTGACTGCACGCACGGGGAGGCAAAACCGCAAAGGTAGACGAGACTGGCCGACTTGTGGCCTCTGAATTTTCTTGCTCCACGGCGTTTCAGTTAAGGCCTTGATTTGCAGCAATTTATATTCAGGGTTTAGAATATCATTTCGAGTAAACATTCGTCACTACTGTCGGGAATGAATGTGCGAGCAGGTGAACGAATCAGACAAATTTAACGCTCATGGCATATCTCAACCTAGCACCATGGCTGCATGACGCCATGGCGCCGAAATTCGACCTGAAGAAGCTTCGTTGGATGTTTCTTCCTTGATTATTATCTAGGAAGCGCGCGTGCTCGGATTATCTGGACTGTGTTTCAGGAAACACGCATGGCGTGGAAGTGTTCTTTTCTTTTCTAATTCCATTTAGAAACTAGTAGTACGATGATACTAGCTCGTTTCAATACTTTTTCCGTTTATATCTCGGGAGATTTTTCAGGGAACAGCGGCCGCCCTTGTTGACGAGGATAAATAGCTTTTTTTTTTTTTTTTGAAACGGTCGAGGATAAATAGCTATCCCAACGCTTTCGGTCGGTCTGCCTCTGCCGCCGGAATTATGGAGGGTGGAAGAGAGCGGCTTGCGCACGGGCGGCCCGGGGAAGGAAGAGCGTGCGCGTGGTGCAGTCGTGAAGCTTCTAGTAAAACGTAATGATGCGTGTCTAGCGGTCAGGAGGGAAAGCAAAGCCGGTGGCCGGTGGGGCGCACTGTGCACCGACAAAGTTGAATGGCGGCAGAGAATAAGAATGTACGTCGGTCCCACGACAGTGCTAAAATCAAAAGGCCGCCTCTGGATTGCAGGTTGCAAAACCTGGATTTTTTTTACAAATATAGTCCCTATCCAATGTAATTGTCAAAAATAGCCCCTTCAAATTTTATTGTCAAAAATGGCCCTGGCGGGAAGTGCAAAAAGCGGCACGTGTCCTCCCGCCAAACCAGCTGGCGTAAAGTGACTTCCCGCCAGAAGAGTTGGCGGAAAGACAGGTGTGATGTGTCGTGTTTTGGATCGGCGCAAAGTGGTGCATCGTATGCAACTCGCAACAGCACAAAGTGACTTTCTGCCAAATGGTACGGCGGGAAGTCACTTTACGCTTTTTGCACTTTCCGTCGGGGCCATTTTTGACAATAAAATTCGGAGGGGACTACTTTTGACAATTCCATTGAGCAGGGCTATATTTGTAGAAAAATCAAAACGTTAGTATGATGTTCATCGATTCTCGTATCAAGCACCTACTCCGTACTTCTAATTTCTTTCTTTTAAGATGCTAGTATCTCCGTAACATGAAAAGAAGTCGTATAAATTTTGAAACCATGTCAAGTTTCACTGAGCATAAGAAAAAACTATCAATCTCCACAAAGTTAAATCAATCTTGTTAGATACACCATAAAAATATATTTTCAAGCTATATATGTAGAATATTTTAAATGCTGATAATTTTTTAATAAATTTGGTCAAACTTTATATTGCTTGATTTTAGAACAAAATTATGTGCATTGTTTCCAAAGACATACGTACATATGTGAGAAGCGTAAAATCCAACCTGCACAAGTTTTTTGTTGCACTTATCACATGTTGGGATCTTGCGACCCAAATCTTCGCCTATCGGCAATGCGACATGGTTTGGCAGCACGTCTACGACCGATTTGTCTGCAACATCCCTTTTGAGGCGTGTGACGGGTGGCTCCAATATTGTTGCGGCGTGGGTAAACCGGCACGGTTATTTCTTCCACGCGGCAAGACACAGATTGACTCCCTATGATGTAATCGGTTATGGCCGCGTGCTTTTGCGGATTCTAGAAAGTTAACTTCTCGATGCCTCACGACTTATGAGCGGAACAGTGTCATCACAATAAAGGTTGTAAAAATGTGTTTCATTGTCAACTACAAAAGCTAAGTATACAGTTGCGGTTGATACTTGCAAGTTGCAAGGAAGTGATGTGGGTTAAGAACTTTTTACAAGAATTAGACATGAAGTAAAACAAATATAATCCTTTTTGTAATAATAAAAAAATTATTCATCTCGACAAGAATTCAACCTTTGACTCTTGAACCCAGCACATTAATGTGAAAAAAAGGATTCAAGATGTTGTGAATTCCAGGTTGCTACAACTTGAGAAGATCCATACGTACCGACCCGTTAGGTTATGACGAGCGGTATTTTGGACTTTGCATTTGAGGGAAGGGTATGTTAAGCCTCCCATCTAGACATTACTAAGTAGACAAAAAAAATTCTAGGTTAGCCTTCGTTAGAAAATGAAAAACAAAATAGAAAATGGATGGAGACGAAGTTGAAAAAAAGAGCTTGATCAAGCAACACGTTTTCCCACAAGGATGTGAAGTTCAGATCCACTACCTTATCTACTTCAAGTTGTGATTTCACCATATTTGGTGATACCGTTCCAATCAATGTCTCTCGTGCATAAAATCTTGTTGTTGTCATCTAAGATTTATGATATTTTGATGTATGAAAGCTTCTACTGCTCACCTGAGAAGAACTTTTGTATCCCACATTTAGTAATAGTGAGAGAAGATTTAGGTGCTTCGGCGTGTGGTTTTTCCTTCAAGCTGACGGGTTTTCCACGTATGCATCTCCGTAAGTACTCCCTCCATTCACTAAAATAAGGCACTGGACCCTCTTTCAATTTTGACTACATACATATTAAAATAAGTGAATCTATGTGTAAAATAAGCCTAGATACATATGAAACAAGAAAATTGAAATGATGGATCCAGTGCCTTATATTAGTGAACAGAGAGAGTAATTGTGTTACACATGTGTTTTTTGCACTTATAACTTGTCCTAGATTCAGGCTTAACCAACTTTCTCCATTTATGTTTGATGCATATGCTTCCTCCCTACACGAATAACGATCTACGAGCTAGTGCACATTTATGTTGAAGTTATACATTATTTCGTCTGAGTATTTTCAGATCACGTTAAGTCACAATAATCTCCGATTAGGGGGAAATCAGTGCCGGTCTTCCCAACTTAAAAGAAAAAAGATAGAGAGGTAAAAACACACGGGTCAGGGGAGCATTGGTCGTGTCATTGTGGCATCCACGGCGAGACTAATCAACGATGTGGGAAAACATAACCAAGCGCGATGATATATGTCTAGAAAACTCTCTTTGTTTCAATCGTAGGGGAAGCCCCTATCAAAAAGGAAAAAATATCCCCAGGCTAGAAAGGAGCATGGCGTCGTCAGGTGTAGGTACGTCACAAGAATTCGCAGGTAGCTCATTGACTAGTGTGGGGGGGGGGGGGGGGGGGGGGCATTTTTGTCATATCTAAACCAAAAAAAACGAGGGGGGGGGGACTTGTCCTGTTGTACATGTTGAATATAAATATATTGCGTAGCCCCTTTCCATCAGTTCGGACTTTTGGTCTAGATGGCTAGTGCAGCAATTCTATATGGTATCAGAGCCAAGAGGTCTCGAGTTCGAGACCCGCTCACGCGGATAAAAAAAAGGTCCTGCGGACCGCTCCTATCCCACACTAAGGACTAAAATAGACTAGACGTGAGGGGGAGTGTTTAATATAAATATATTGCCTAGCCCCTTTCCATCAGTTCAGACTTTTGGTTTAGATGGCTAGTGCAGCAATTCTATAGTACATAGGATCCAACGGATGACATAATTTTAGCTTACATGTGCGATTGAGGTGGCTTCTTTTTCTATAGTTTACTTATATAATAGGTAGACAATTCTTTTGTATGTAGCCAATGATGTATCATACAAGTATGAAAATAAAACGTAACACTATTTTAAAATTCTGGGCCTTACAAAAATGAAAAGATGAGATAAATTACGGAGTTTCGAAAGTATGCACTCTTCACTATACTCAAATCCCATATTTTCATTTTTGTGTTGCTCGGAATGTAAATTATTTCAAATTGAGATTTGCACGTTCGTATGATTATCACTAAATACATCTAGAAGTTTCTTCAGAATTTTAAACTTGTAAATATGATTTTTGAATGTTTAAAAATAATCGGATCACTTAAACTCAGGGGAATATATATTTGTCATTCTGACGTTAAGAGCAGGGTGAGAGGCTTTCATGCTTTCTCAAAAAGGAGCTCATTCATCTGTGTTCTTGCTTTCTGGAAACGGAATTTGCACGAATTGTAAAGCCGACTGCTGGTGAGAATATGTAGGCGACCTGTCAACCAACGGTCGTGCACGGTATAGATACCTTTTTTTGAACAGAAGGAATATTTTTAGATTCTCAGGGGTCGCCCCTGTTCCATTAACGAATAACGAAACCATAGTGTTTGTTTGACATCCCTGCCGTAGCATAGGTTCAAGAACTAAAACATACTCCCTCCGTTCGGATTTAATTGATACACATTTGGTTACACATGAATGTATCTAGACACCATACAAGTATAGATACATTCATATTTAGACAAAATTAAGTCAATTAATTTGGAACGGAGAGAGTACAAGTACGGCAACATCTATCTATTACTGTACATGCCAAGTATCAGTGGCCGAAAAGAAGTCAGCCTGGGCATCAACCCCAGCGATGCACGATTTAGCGCAACAAAAGTACTCCGGAACGAACCTACACTACCTGCTAGCAACTAAAAACTACTTTCCACTCTTCAGCAAAGTAAGAGATCGTCAGATGTCGATGACGGGATGGGAGGAACTTTGACTGCATCTTCACATCAACACATGGATGTTCTCGCTCTCTTCCAGATGATATTGAAGGCATGTCAGCGTCGCCCGTCCTCTATACCCTGAGCCAGCGTTCGCCACCCACGATGCAACCCAGTTGAAACTGGTGCATCTCATCACCACCCCACCTCTAGGCAGAGTGGGCTTCTGAGTGTATCTGCATTCTGGAAGTCCTAACAGACCCTAAGAGCCTTGCCTGCTCCCTTGGCTTTGGCTAGTTGGCTAACGATATGATTCCCGGATAGTGTATTTAGCTCCCGAGCACCAGTGCTCCTGATGCTTTAAAAATTCTAAATAAATATTTATTAGTTTCATAAAAAATCTGAAAAAAATTACGGATGTAGCAAATAACATGTCCCACAAACGTGTAGAATATCATATTCAAATACTTTGTGTTCTAATTTATACAAAAATTACAAAATCTGATAAAATTGGAGATATAAAAATATACATATTTAGATCCATGCTTTTTTTATTTTTGTGTAGCCCAGATTACAATGTATTTAAAGTTGATTTTTTACACGTTTGTGGGATACATCATTGACTAAATCCATGATTTTTCCCAGAATTTTTAAACCCATAATATTTTTAACTTTTTTAAACCACCGAATCACTAGCTAGTGCTGCTGGAGCACCAAATCTCCTCTCGATTCCTCTATTAGCTTCGATAGAGAACATGGAATAAAAGTCGTTGGTAGCATCAAACACGTGGCAGGAAATCTCTACAACATCTAAGCTCCCTAGGATTGGTGGCCTGTGGTTCATCCACGTTTTGGGCCCACATGTCAGTGACTCGTTTTGGTTAGATCGTTTTCGTCTGTTGCATATACCCCGTCGCTGCGCGTGGGCCAAGTTTGTTTGAACTGTCTGTGCGAGTGTGTGCGGGTGTGTGTGGGTGCGTTCGCTGTGCAGTTTGTTTGCGGATCTGATGGGTCTTGGGTGGGCCTGTGTGTGAGTTGCACGTGGATTTCGAGCCTTCCAGTGCGTCCACCTCCTCGTTGATTTCAAGTCGGTTACTCTGACCGATTGCACGTGCTCTGGGTCACTCTCTCCTCTCTGCGGTCAAATGCCGCCGCCGATTCAGCCTGCCTCCCGCTTTGCTGCTTAGCGGCGGCTCGCCCCAGCGCTGCACTCCGACGACGGCGCCTCCTGGATCACCATGTTCTCTCCCTTGCTGTTCTTAGCGCTGCACCGGACAAGGGGTCGGCAGAAGCGGAGGATGCGCCGTCACGCCGATGGGGGAGGAGAAGCTGGCCCTCTACGCCTCTGTCAAGGGCTGCGTCGACAAGGGTTGGAACGTTTCAAGGCTCTTCCCTGACACCTGCGGCCAGATTCCCATCCAGGTTAATTTTCCATCGGAGCTCCTTTCTTTATTGCTTCACCGTCTGCGGCGGCTCATCTCCGGCTGGTCCTTCTTTTCATTGCGCCCGTCGTTCCAGCGCCACCGCTTGGTTTTGGCTGGTTTCTTCAGCGCCGCCTGCGCCTACTTGGTCTAAGGGGTGCGGTGGAGGAGCCTTTGTTCCGATCTGGTTCTTTCCTCTTCTTATTCTCTCTGGATTGTGCTTTCTTTGTTCTGTACGGTGGTGCCTTTGCCTGCGTATTCCACCGTTTGGTTTCTGTGGGGGCGTTTGCCTCCTAATTCTTGTCCTACGTGTGAATGATTGCTCTCTTAATGTGGGGATTAGAGGATGAGTACCTGGCGGTTGGTTTACTGTGGTGGCTTGGGCCCGGATTTGGTGTTTCGTTTCGTCAGTTCCTTTGTTTTCTTTGGTTTGCTGTTGTGCTTGATTTTGCCTACATGTGTGCTGGCTTTGGGGATTTTGGGGGTGGATTCAGGTCTGATTTGGTTGGCTCCTTTGTTTTTTTGGTTTGGCATTCCCTCAGATTTGTTTTTGATTTGTGAATTCTTGTGGGCTGCATTTGCTTTTCGGTAGTCGAGGGAGTGCGTTCCGGCGCTGTGTGTTTGAGGTGGGCATGTCTATATTGTCAACGTGCTATAAAGACTGGTGGCATGGAGATTAAGCGAGGCAAACCGCATATGAAGGTGATTTTTTTACTGCCACGCCAATTTGGTCACACTTTTAGGTTTATTTTGCATTGTGAGAATACGAGGTGAATTTCCGGACATTATAAATTGGCACCATTGTAGTTTATAATTGAGCTCCAAGAAAGGTATCCAAACAGGACGGTGAAATCCTGCTGTTACAAATTTCTTCTTGTTTAGCTGTTGGGGAAGATTCTTAGACCCTGAAGTATGACCTCAGTTTGTTAATAAGTAAATACTTAGTTTCAGGTTTAAGCGAATTTATCCTTCTATAAGTGCATGATTTTTGTTGTTGTAACTCTTTTGAGGAGTTAAAATTGGTTCCAGAGCATTTTCTTCTAATACAATGCATGTCCCTATACCTAAGATCAGCGTTCCCAGACAAAAATGGCCAAACCCGCTTTAAAAGATTTTATACAGTTGTTGCAGATCCTTACCTTTTTTGTTTGTATTTAGATCCTTACCTTTTAGAAAGCATCAAATATTCATAACAGGAGGCGGCTAGGTCATGAGCTGTGTTAGAATTCATACCTGATATTGTTCAGGCTTTTGTTTTTAAAACTGAAAGCCAGTTGTAGAGTGGAAGTATTTGCTTCTAATACATGCAAGACACCACCAAAATGACATCATGTTTTTTTGTGTTCCATTAACTATTTCTGTTCATTTAGGGAGTGCCTAAGTTTATAAAGAATGTCCATTAAATAGTCACCAGTTAAGTCCCTGCAGGACTGCCAAAAGACCTTAACCATTGCTAAGCTCCCCTCTCCTAGGCCGCCCCACCTGAAGCTGCAGGCACAACACGCCTCTGCCTTGGTGAGCATACAGTTAATAAGAGTTGTCACCATGGATAAATTATCAATCCTAATGCGGAGTAAGGCTTGGTCTCTTTAGTATTGAGTATGGACCATTCCCATATGTGAATCATGGCAGGTCACCAGGTGCATTGTTGTATGCAGTGTAGGGGCAAACGTCTGCACTAATGCCATCATTTTTGTGTGATTTAGTTCAATATAGGAGTATAAGGACAAATCTCTGAATGGTAAATAAATTTTGTTTTGATATAAGAGTGTACTAGATTGTCTCTTTTGCATTCGTTCTTCTGTTTAGTCGTGGCTGAGCTTGTTTCTTTTACCATGATATTTCAAGTGGAACTATATATGACCATTCTTTCATTAGCTATTATTTCTTGGGAGAACGGTAGAATGCTTGGGAGCTAGGACTCCTAATTCATGGCACATTTGCCTTTCTGGTGGCATACTGGCATATGCATGCACATCAAATATGGGTGAGAAAAGTATACCAGATTCATCATAAGAAAAACCAAAGGCATTTATGGTTTTTAAGTTATGAACAATTCTTAACCACCAGTTCTCCCTATAAATTCCTCAGCGTGTGACAATAACTTAAATTCATCAGAACGATTCATGCGGAAGCCTTACAAGTGGAGATGGTATATGTGCCTCATAAGCTTCCACATTATTTGGTAAACGTATTCTCATTATTGGACCATAAAGTCTCACTCAAAGAATCTGTGGTCTTCCGAGATTTTCAGTAGTAAAGTTCCATAGGTGGGTCAGATATTAGATTGGCCTGCATTTATTGTTTTATTTTTTGTGCTTTAGTATTGTGGTCAGATATTAGATTGGCCTACACAAGGAGTGCAAGCTACATAGGATTTGGTTTATTGACATCTCTTGATCCGATGACGTGCTATCTTTTTTGAAATAAGTACTACTACTCCCTCATTTCTTTTTGTGGTAATCAGAGATCTTTCATCCAGTTCAGCTGAAGTTCCAGATTTCGCAATGTATTACTACTACTTACTGACTTGGAAAATGCAAAGCTAGAACATCGTTTAATTGCTGATTCCGTTTGATGGGACCATACGATGATTATTTAACAACTTGGCTTGCACTCACTATGTCTTTGCCGTTTGATTTCTTTTTTCCAGTCTATTCTCATAAACTTATCTGCATGTCCTATTTAGCACAGGTATGATCTACTATTAGCCAAGTCTAAGATACATGCAAATCTCATTTTCTTATTTTTTTGCAGATATTTCTCTTACAGATCTGATTTTGGATAATTTAGACTGAATGGGCTTCACTTTTGTGGTAATAGTGTTGCTAAGGACATCGCAGACTGCTGTTAGGTGTAGGAGTTGCATATGAGTAGCCTCATATCAATGTATGAAGTGCGACATATGTTTTCTGACTAATCGAAATGTAGGATACAAGTTATAGATGCCTATGAGTTGATTGTTCGACATTTTATCTGATGAGAGGCCAACCTACATAACAGAAAACAAAACATCAGTTGTTGTACTACGTGTTTGCATCGCAACTCATCTGGTATATGTTACTATATTCTTTGCTAGGATACATTTCCCTTGATATTCCTCTTTACATCACAAAGAAAAGTGAGAAATTTCTTATATTTAAAGTGCATATTGTTTCTCTGTTCAAAACTCAGCGGTAGAAGTAATTTGTTAGATAAAGATGGTACATGGTGATTGACCATGTATTGGTTATAACCAGCAATCAAGCGAGCACCAATTCAGAACTATTTTGAACATTTGTGAAATTCAAGGGACCTTCTATTTAGCGATTTGCAAGTTTAAGTTGATTGGGATACAGCTAACTATTTAGTTCATGGGCCTTATGACTCAACTTAATTAGATTGAATGCTTATTTCTCATAATCTCCAGGGCCTCTGCATCTCTGTAAATATATATTGGGTTTCTTCATCAAGTGTACAATTGACCATCGGTTTTCATGCTTAAATTATTTGTTATGAAAGAATATCTTTAAACCTTGCTGATTCTCGGTTATACTAATGCCAATGGTGGTTGCCTTCAGGTGAAGAGGGACCGAACGGTATCCTGGCATGCTGCTTTTACATCAACAAATATACCAGGGACTTCAGGGTTCAGTATGGTTGTTTCACGAAGTGTTGTTGTGATGCTGGTTTGAGCGTTTATAGTATTCTTTCTTTGATTTCTTCCTGACGGTGTACTATGTTTTTTCCTATTGTTTTCTGGTTGTTCTTAGTTGGGTTGGCTGTGTGTGTTTTGTCTATTGGGTTGGCCTGAGGTTGAAAGCAAGACTACAGTACTAGCTGTGCTTACTTAAATTCAGTGTACAGTTTAAGACTTTGACTACTGTAACTTTTTTCTTATATATGAGAGGAGATGGATTTAACCCTGCATTGGCCGTGTCGCAGTATATGTAGTTTCATGGCTTTGATTCAGTTTTTGCCTGCATTGCATCAGGTTGAACTTCGGTTTGAAGTTACAAAGAAGTAATGCACATCCAACAGCTAAACTTTGTAATTTGAAAGAGCAGAAGTCATGAACTAAATGGTATTGTGTGTCCTGCATGAATTGCCATATATTATTGTGTGTCTTGCATGAATTGCTAAATATTATTGAGCTGCATAGCTCTATTATCTGTAACCTGGCTGTGGGACACTTATGTTGATTGTTTTCCCTCAGAAATGAGTTTACAGTGTATGTTCATCATCTGGTTGTATTAGCCCTTGGGCATTTTCTATGTTTTCAAAAGGTTAAAAGTTGTATTGGTAGTCTTTGGTACAGTTGGATTATCCTGATGCCGTTTTTCTGGTAGATGTACAGCTGGAATGCTTCTCCTTCCCACACTTGATTTAGTTTCCATTTGGTGGTCTTGCCGTCGACTTGCTGCTGCTTGCTCCATTGGATGAAGCTGCTACTTGTTGTGCATTGCCCCTTGTTGTGGGTGGTCATGCCTGGTGGCTGATGTAGCCTATAGGTGTTGATGTTTGACTTGTACGGTGTTGCATGTGGCCTCTTGGTGTAAGCAGAGATTTGGAATGGTCTTTATTTCTCCTTCAGAAACACTTTTATTATATAAGATGGCGCCGTTCCTCTCTCGCAAGGTTTTGGATATTGAACAGAGGAAAAGTTCTGAGGGGGCTTGGGATTTGTGGTTACCAGAAAATACCATGGATTTATCGCTCGAAAATTTTAAAACAAATTTTGAATTCAAATTATCGCAAAAAAGCGTTAATTAAGATCTAAGCTCAGTTTACACATGAAACTAACGGTAGCAGGGGACCTCCGTACTCCAATGTGAGTGCAGCCCAGCAAGTTGCTACCAATGCGCCAAGGTTTGTTCAATGTTAACATTATTAGATACATCTTAATTATATAGATTGTGCATTCATCAAATAAATTCAGGATATTTTGCACGGTAAATCCTATTTATCTGGGGTGCTCAGGATTTGCGGTTGCCGGACGGTAATACCCAAACCATGCTCTTGGTACGTGTTTTTGCTTGTTAATTAGATGGTATGCTCCTAGAAAGGGAGTAAATACTATCCTTCTGTGAGAACCAAGAACCACAAACCGGATTAGAAGAGGTTATACTTTGGTTTTGTGGATATTATATCCAAACAGACCGCTAAATGATTTATTAGCGTTTTGTGTTGCAAGATGCATTATTTTGACGGAGAACGTACTAAAGAGTAATTGTGCGGCTCACCGCAAATAAAGCTATATTTGTCGAAAAGATATAGTTATTCAAGCGAAGATGTGGACATGCTTCTATGTGGATATATTTAAATTCACAACACACTCTTTTTAGTTAATGTTCTCTCCATCATATCTTATCTTTAAACTTTTAGACTCTTACTTCAGTTAAATGTACATGGTCTTATGCAAAGCAGTAAAGAATGTTGTTAGATTACCGCAGTAATCTGTCTGGCGCGGCAAAGCGCGCCCTATCCTTCTAGTAAACCTTGACGTGCGCAAGCATTTCTCATACGTACGGTGCGCCGCCGCCGCCCCTTATTTTCAAAGGAAACGCGTTGAGATTTCCACACGTTTTTCCTAACCATATTGGCGGCGACATGCAATGCAAGAATATCATTTTTCACATTAGTTTACATGCATGCGTGCATGGCATGGTTGGAAAACTGCGTGTCGTCTGACCAACAACTCCCCTGCTTGTTACGTGCACATCCTTCCGTACTACCGACCGAGGCACTCTCCAGTACACGACTTGCTCCGATATGTACACTACGGAGTAGTTTAGAGCATCTCCACCCCACCGGGGCCTCCAAATTCGTGTCCGGCACCTCCCAATGGGGCCTCCATTGGGGAGTGTCGGACATGTGTATGCCCATGTTTTCGACCGCGCCCACAGCGGCGCACTCCAAACGTCCGCCCCCCAAACGCAAGCAAATCATCGAACACCTTGCGGACGGCGGATTTTATTAAACGAGATTTAACAAACTTATAATATGAAATCTAAATGAGATTTAATAAACTAAATCTAAACCGCCGGCGAAGAAGATGCGAACTAAGCGTCGCGGGATCATCAAGAAGCTTGCAGGCCTCGATGATCTGGTTTCGCGGCGCGTGGTGGACTATGATCTACCCATGGCGGCCACCACGGTGGAGGGTGCGGCTGATGACAATGAAAGTCTTCGGTGACCGTGACGCTGCCGTCGTCGTGGAAGATTCGTCTGCAATTGCCGGCGCAGGTGGTAGCAGCGCGTCCTCGTCGTCGTCGTCAGAATCGACCCATTCCGGCGGTGGCTCCCGCATGCCGGCCGGGAGGAAGAAGCTGCCGCGTCGCGCCTCGTACTCTGCCTCCACCGTCCTGTCCCAGTACGGCGCCGAGACGGCGTACTTGGGTCGCGTCGCTCCTCCCACGACATAGCTGTCCGGCAGAGGTTGATGTAGTCCACGCGAGCCTGCCCGCTGAGACGCGGCGCCACCGGCATGTTGACGATGTTCGTCACCCACCCCTCCGGTAAGGCGATGCCGGGCTCCAACGGGGTGTTGTTGCGGATGTAGAGCCGCGCTTCCTCCTCCGACAGCATGGTCCGAGGCGGCATGTTCGGAGGCGGCATGGTTGGAGGCACGTTGGCGTTGGCCATCTGCTGCTCCTGGTTGCGGCGCCGCTCCTGGGCCTCCCGTTCTTCCTGGGCGCGTCGCTCGCAGCTTCGACGCGCACGGTCCGCCGAGAGGCGGTCGCGGTAAAGGCGACCCTCTCGTTCTTCCTGCGTCTCGCGGCTGCCCGCCATGCTGATGGCGCGACTTGGGAGAGGGAGAGGGAGAAGTGGTGGTGTGGGGAGAGGAGGGCTGCGACGCGCCCGGGTTTTAAAGGCGGCCGGAGGAGCGGTTCGCCTGGCCACGCATTGACGCCGACGACGCGTGTGCAGGGCGCCGCCGCGGGCAGCCGCTGCGACTGCAGCACACGTCGCTTCCGTCTGTACCATGGGAACGGGCGCGGCGTTATTGCGAGGCGTCGCTTCGCTCTGCGCCCGCATGAGAAATGGGCGGAACGTTATTGCGAGGCGTGCTGACAGGCGAGCCGTTGTCTCATCGCCTCGCCATTAAACGCGGCGCAACGGCCTCCTGCCAAGCTTAAGTTAACACTGGGCGCGCCGCGCTGTCTCTATGACGGGCGGGCTAGCCCTGTCAGACGCATGTCCGCACCCATGTCCGGCACCCCCGAGAGGGCCTCCAAATTTGGAGGCCTCTTCGGAGGTGTCGGACATGATTTTGCTCGGGGCGACCCTTTGGGGGTGACGTTTTTAGGCGTCCGGACCCCCAATGGGCCTTTGGGGGTCACTTGGAGGCCCCGGTGGAGATGCTCTTAAATGTTTAATTAGTTAGTAGCTCACCAGCTAGCATTGTAGAATGCTTCTTTCTGCTGGATAGGTCAGACCGATGCAAAAGCAAAATTAAAATTCTGGTTGTGTTGGCCCCTCCTATGTTGTTGGTGTTTGTTATATGGTTTTCGTCTGGTTTCTTCCGCTAATAATCGGACACCTTCTCTCTTAATTAATATAAGGGACAAATCTTTTGCCCACAGTTAAAAAAAAGCAAAACTAGTTTAAGCTGATCGAAGTAATCAAGGTGCATGCACACCATGATGAACAGCGTGTAATATTCTCCCCATGGAAGCCTGGACGAGAAACGGACAAAATCCGGTTAGAAGTTACACGTACCTAGCGTCCTAGCCGCACGGCGGACAGGAGCTGAGCTAAAACTAGCCGGCGACATGTGGCGTCGGCTGCACGTGCGATCTCCGTCGTCTGTTCTTGTCCATTCTACTTTACGCCTGGCACAGAGCCTAATGATCGGCGAGCACATCGCTGAAAGAATTAAGCATGGCGCCGTCGGGAATAGGTGACAAAACGGATGCTGTTCCCGGCGTCGCAATCAGCCCGGGCGACAGTGTGTGCCAAGTTTGGTTTTCGTGGAGAGTTTGTTGCTTGCAAGGAAACTGATCGTTGTGAGTTCAGAGAATCTTGTTTGGCATTGCGGAAGCCCAAGTAAGGCCAGTTTGAGCTTGGGCTTCTGAATCCACTATGGACCCATGGCCCATCGGCCCACTATTTCTGGGGCACAATTATTTACAGCTTACATCGTTCCTAATAAATAAATAAAACGACACACGACGTACAACATGTATCTTTCAGGCTATAAACCACATACAGCAATTCAAGCGACATATGTCTACAACATATTCAACTTCTTAAAAACCGAGCAATCAATTCAACATGGAAAGAAACACGGTTGTTCCTAATTGTACGAGTAGAAGTTTGCAGCTGACCATTCGAAACTCTATTGGTGATTCAAATTGATCTCCCCGAAAGCCAAGTCTTCTACAAATAGCATCCATTTACCAAATATTGTGCTAAACATAATACTTATCCCTTATAATAAACGGTGGTAGCAAATACTATACTTCACTTGAACACGCAATGTTTAGCCAACTCCAATCATTGATGCAAATGTTCGGGGGTGAACAAAGGCCTTCATATTCACCGGAAGATCCATGATAAGGACTTTTTGCGGCGACTAAGTAAAGATCATGGGAAACAGGTAATTAAACTGAAGGCAAAGTTCTCTTAACTCTCAAAATAATTAATATTAATGTGTGAACTTTTGTCATATATATATATTTATCTAAACAAATAGCTTTATATATTTTGCTATTCTTAGTAACAACGACAACAACTATAAGCAAATCAAAAAAAAAACTGTGATTACTATGCCCATGGAATATCCCTCCAGCAATGCTCCAAAAACACCAAAGCAACCAAATATGAATTCTCACTATGACAAAATAGATTAAAGAAGACATGCCATTGCTACATTTGAAAGGGGAAATAATCTGTCGTTTCAGTGAGTCTTATAGACAACCAACGTCTAGTCATAAGTGCAATAAGGATATAATCATAACAGAAATAAACCACGAGTATCTTGTTGATGACAACAATGATACCGAATAATCACCCCAAATCAGCTTACAAATTGATAAGAAACAAAGGAAGTAACTATGTTCTAAAAACATACCTATTTATGGATCTTACTAAAACTTGGAGTGATCCATACAGGAGTTGGCCAATTTACCCATTGTTGGGGAGAGACTACATCGCTGGCACATTTGGCCTCCAAATTAAATATTCCAACATCCCGACGACTGATTTCCGAATCTGGTTCCGAGCTGTACTCATCGTCGTCCGTGAAATAAACATGGTTTGGCAACAAGCTTGGGTAATCCCTTGTAGAAACACAACATGTGTGATTATGCCCAATGAACAACGCATCATCCCCCAAGGCCGCATCCACAATATCTTGCTTGTCAAAGTCAACCTTGTATATAAAAATACCAGTTGTATGGTTCTCTTCTGTCTCCTCGCCTAAGTTACATGTGTACCTCCAGATTTGCAGCAAATCGCCAGACGAAGTCCGGCAAATGTACACATTATGTGCGATGAATGGCGAGGTATCCTTGAAAATTATGTCTTGTGTGGCACAAGAACCTCCAATGGTATAGCGATGGATTCCACCTAGGAGATTCATTGCATAGAATGCACCATCATGGAATATGCAGTCAGAGTAATCGCGGAAGGAATTGGTTATCCAGTGCCACTTATTATCACCAACTCTTGCAAATGAGAGCTGATTATAGGGTTCGTGAATCATCATGAAGGTGCAATCGCCCTGCGAAGGATCCCGGGATAATACTAGCTTCCGATACAATACTCCACGGAGCTCGTCCAGAGCATATGGCCGTGGCGGCTGGTACTCCTTTCGGGTACTGTCGTACCAAGAAAGGTCGTACCTTTCGAGGCTCCCGGCGTGGTCGATGACAGGGTTTACCTGCTCGATGGTGACGACGGATGGGAGCGCGATCTGCTCCCCGGTGACGGGGTTGAGGAGGTGGAGCTCGGAGCGGCCGTCGGCCGTGACGAGCCACCCGTGCGACGAGCCGACGATGTCTCGCTCCCCGATGGGAGGGTCGGGTGTAGGAAAATTTGGGTTGGAGCAATTTCGGCCTACCCTCTATTCATCTGCCTTATCGGTGGTGCCGCTCACAATGCATATTGAGGCTAGAGGGTGGGACCTTTATATTGACTCCAAATTCCAGATAAATCAATATGTTTCCAGATAGGACTCGTGACATGTTAGAACAACCACAATATCTAACAGCCAGTTACCGAGTCTATTACTGTTAAACAATTAGGTCCCAGCACACATGTGTGAGTCATGCGCCGAGTTTGAATACACAATCAAACTCGCAGGATTTAACAATCCATAGAGCCAATCCTACGGACAACCTGGCATTCCACTCTATACTGTTCCCGGGTATAATTTCAGCATATTCATATACACTGTGTTCCAGTATAGACGTACCGACTTCCTTAAGTATATTTTCTTAAGTATTGCACATCAATAATTGCCTGTTATTTCCGTGACACTTCCACACCGAAGTTTAATTCCGGACAATATAGTAGATATATAAAATGTTGCAAGACACAATTTCCTACATTAATCTCCACTTGACTGAAAACATTTTATTTCAGCTAAGTGAATTCCCATGCAATTAACATGGTGAGTGGTTAATTCCTTCCTTCAGTGCACTCACGTTGCATATAAACTTTGTGACTTTTGGAGTCATATTATCACAAAGTAACAGGTTATGATGTACCTTTCCACGACCTTAGGTTAACGAAGAAAATTACTTAGCCATATACCTTCCTTCAATGCTTGACATGCATCAAAGTATTCATATTCCGTAAACAAAGAATATCCATGTTTCCATTGTAAACAATAAATACCTACAAATGTAAATATTAGCACAAAACATAAAAATAGATTACCTTTCACGAAGATCCTATTTCCAAAAATAGTGTCTATATATCCACGCAGTTGGAGGTTAAGAGCATCAAAGAATGAATAATCCACGTTTCCTTGCGCCAGCAAATACTTTTATGTGATTCCAACATTCTTTATGAAATTAATATTCCGTTTGCTAAAAATTCCAGCAAATCCTTTTCCGTGCTAATAAAAATAGCAACAATTACAGTGGCATGGCTAAGTTCAGGTTGCACGAATAATGTTCCACGATAACTGTGGTATGACAATTATTCTTCCTTTTTCCTCACGAGTTCAAATATAATTCCTCGTAGAGTACCATTACCTTAATCAAAAGGTACCTGACAGGTTTGCACTTTTCCATAGAAAAATATATCAAAACATTCACTATGTGATTCCACTCCCAAAAACGCAGGAAGCTTTGAATATTTCTTTCATAAGAAATTAGAACTGAACCAAGCTTTCACTTCCATCAATGTGATATTTTAGAAACAATAAGAACATAGTTAGCACGTATAACGATAACACAAAATAATTCACACTAACCTTTGCATATGATCATCTTCCATCATTAATAAAACTGTATGACATGATATTCCATTGATGTGAAGCTTGTTCCAATAAAATTAATTGATCTATTCAGTTAGCAAATCCTGTCATTATTCCCACCTCCTCTAAATTGCAGAGTTTCCACAAAGTATAAATATTTGCTTTGTGTAAAGAATTAAACAACAACACCTCCTCTAAATTCCAGAGTTTCCACAAAGTATAAATATTTCCTTTGTGTAAAGAATTAAACAACAACACCTCCTCTAAATTGCAGAGTTTCCACAAAGTATAAATATTTCCTTTGTGTAAAGAATTAAACAACAAGCTTAGAATTGTAACTTACACTAAGCATGTTGCATTAAACTTCCATCTAAATAAATCCATTAACAACCAATAGGCATGCGGTTCCTCCTCATTGAGTTTATTGCTTCCCGCAATGCTTCCATCCATAGTTAACATCGGTAACAAGTTTCAGTATTTTCTTTCCTCTAAATATAGAGTAACTTCCTCAAATAATACACAATAGTAGCCAAGATATGATGGTACAGTTTAATTCCTCCCACTTTTCCTAAGCATGTTAGTGTTGGGATAATTCCTCCCACTTTTCCTAAGCATGTTAGTGTTGGGATAATTCCTCCCACTTTTCCTAATCATTCCAGAATTAAAAATCCACTAATTGTGTTCCTTGATATGTGACCAAGTCGTAAATGAGACTAAATAATTGAACCTCTAGTGGAAGTGTAAAACCAAATGTCACATTGAAGAAAAATCCATAACTGATAGTCCTCCCACTTAAAGTTTATAATTCCAGAACTAATGAGCGTAATTCTGTTTATAGAGTATGACCAAGTCGTAAATATCATCAATAATAAATTCTGAGCATGTGTTCCTATTATCAGTATTCCACCCAATTGAGTTATATTCACACCCAACTTTCGATGGATTATCAAGATAAATGAAACCATTGTGTTAAATTCCATTATAATGCACTAATTACCATTGAGCAATAATTCCACTCTTCCTTTTTCCAAATAGCATACATAATCAACAAATTTTGATAGAGAAGTGTAAATTAAAATTCCTTCTCATCGTAAGTGACAAAAAGAAAATTCCTCCATAAACAGAGTTCGATTACATAATTTCCAATTCCAAAGTATATACAATTTATCATTAGTGACTAATTAATACACTTATTATTCCTTTGGAATTGTTCACATGTCAGTAAATTTACTATTGTATTCCATCAAATTATGATGTAGAGGCAAAGTCCAAAATCCAACTATATGGAAAAGTAGTGACAAACAAATATTTAGTGCAAGAAATAACATTGGACATACCGTTGAGTAAATATCGATTTCCTCTTCCATTGGAGTATTTCCCATATTTCTCCAAAATAATAAGTAATGCCACTTTCATTATAAACATGCTTCATGCATGTCGCCTCATCATCGTTGCGCCAGAGAATTCCGATGAATTATTAAAATACTCCGATAGATTCCAGAGTAATCCAATGAGTCCAATATATTCCGTGATAATGTAAATCCCACAGAAATTAAAAAAACATAGTAGCAAAAATAATAATTAATCCGTCTGGCAATGAGTTTAATAAATTTCCTCAAAGTGAATTCCAACTTCCTCTAAAGGCAAGTGGTGTCCAATAAAAGAAGTCCACATTTACAAAGTATATATATATGTCCTCTTCCAGGTTACACAAAATATTTCATGTAATCTGTGCACTCTCATATATAACAGATAAAGAATCAAATATTGAATTACCTATGTGGACTAGTCAATTTTCCTAGTCCAAAGTCCCAATAGTTTTCCTTTTGGCCTTTTCCTGTTTAGGCAGGTTAATGACGTAAATAATTTTCTCAACTGAAACAATACATGATTCCCTTTCCCAACCGTGTAATTAGAGCTCAAATAACTCAGAGAATAAACTATTTGATGCCATCAAGGGAAAAGTGTTACCGATATGTTTATTCCACGGAGAAGCAGATACGTGCTTGTCGTTGTAGATGCGTAGAGAACTAATCCTTGCACCTTCTGCCACAAATATACGAGCCAACAAAACAAACTAGCACTAGCCTTCTCAGGTACAGAAGAAACAATTCCTTGCTGTCTCCTTCAGAAACAAAATAGCAAAAAAACGAAGCAGGCTAATACCAAAGATTTAATCCTCGATGCTGCTCCATGCTTACTAACGAACGGAAGTTGGCAGCGATTCCATGCTTACTTCCTGTTTGCTTTGCTTCCTCGATCAATTGGGTACAACCAGTATGCAGCGGATTTATTTCCTCTGCTTGTGATTTCCTTCCTCGATCGGAACGGATCGAGTTGGCCTTCCGAGTAATAATCAAAACAATTTCTTGCGGGCGAGTCTTAGCGACTATTCACTGTCGGCTGATTCCATAGCGTCGAGCAGAGGAGCGACAGCGTGCGGGACAGATCGGCCACAGATTCGAGTTTGCAGCGGAACATAACGACAAACGCGACCGCGGCAGAGACCTCGACGTCAGAGTTCGGAGCGAGCTTGGATCAGCGCTGCCATGCAGCGATCGCGAACGCAGAGTGGATCAGGATCTCGGCGGCAGAGTTCCTGATCGGATATACGGCGACGTGAATTTGCAGGGGATTTGACTTCCGGCCACCGCGACCGAGATGAGTGCGCAACGGACATGGCAGCGCAGCGAGACGGATCAGACTTCCCGGCGGCGACCGGCGAACCTTCGGCTCTGATACCAATGTAGGAAAATCTGGGTTAGAGCAATTTCGGCCTACCCTCTATTCCTTTACCTTATCGGTGGTGTCGCTCACAATGCATATTGAGGCTAGAGGGTGGGACCTTGATGACTCCTAAGTGCAGGTGATCAAATGTAGTACCTTTTGAATAGAAAAGGTTGTCGAACCCACGAGGAGCTGAAGGTATTGGTTATTAGAAATGATAAATAGACAATAAAAGATGCAATGTTTTTGCTATTTTCGATTATATAATTGCAAAACAGTGACAATGCAGCAAATAAATGGTAACAGTAAAAGCTCTCAAAGAGAGAGAAAGCCCAATCCTCTATGTGTAAGAGGACAAGCTCAAGTGATGTGTAACTTATATGTGGAAAACGTTCCCGAGGGCGGCATGGATATTGCTAGGCATATAGATTTATTAAACAACACGTTGAATATCTTGTCTAGTTTTAATCTTCTTCGGACGGAGCTATTATTAGGTACAGCTAAATAAATAGACTAAACCCCTTATGATGGATCATGTGGCCAATTAAATGACAGCACAAGAATTATTAAGATATAAAATCCACCATAGCATTACGCTCTAGGTCCCGATACTAATACCCCGTAAAGTAACTTAATGATTCGGTCTCAGACTTTCGTGTCCTCCCAAGTCTCCCTCACGCCATTACACTACGGTGTTCTCCTATGAGCCCATATAGGTGAAGTGTTGTGCAGTCGACGTTCGCACAACACCATCATAGAATCACACAAAAAGATAAACACTAGACAAAATACCAACACATGTCATATATAAATCATTGCCAATTCATCCTATGCCCTCAGGAACATACGGGAACTACTCACAACGTGCAAACATGGTGATATTCAGTGGCATAGTGGTACAACACAATCTGAAAATATAACTTCACCACCAAATAATGACAAGTACTCAATCACAAACATGAATAGTAGCACAAGACAAGTATCTAGGGTATAGCAACTCTCAAACTACGAGGGGGACGGAGTGATCACGGAGATGATGATGGAGATGGTGCTGGTCTTGGTGATGGTGATGATGTAGAGGCCTCCTCCCACGCCAAGGAGGAGAGGTGATGACGATGACGATGATTTCCCCCTTCTCCGGAGCTCCGGAGCAGCAGGATCTGATCCCCCTCGGAGGGAATCAGGAGTTTCGCCGCCGCCGCGACCTCGGATAGTCTCGTAAAAATTAGGGCGTTACTTTTCGGGCGAGACGAGGCGTTAAAAAGCCCCAGCGAGGAAGTGCCCGAGGCTCTGGCCGCGTGGGCCCCCCTCTTTTGGGCCTCGTGGCTCTCCTCCCTTCGATCTTCTTCCCACTGTGTTCTCCCGATGAAAAACCAGCTGTGCAATTTTCCTTTTTCCATTTGGGTCCCTATAGCTCCTGAAACATTAAAAACAAGAAAAAAGGTTTTCTGCCTCCCAGAAATTAAATACCAAAAATAGGGACTTTGTATGAAAGTCCCATAAATCATCTAAAACATGTAAAAACAATGATATAACAATGCAATAACATTCTAATATGATAATATAAGTGTATAAATGATGATATAAAATGCACGTATCAACTCCCCCAAGCTTAAACCCTTACTTGTCCTCAAGTAAGTAAGGACATAGATCATTACATGCATCAATGGACTTATGGTTGATAAATAAATACGAGCATTGTATCATCATCATATTCAATTGCAATGTAAGATTAATGAATTAAAACTCATACACATAAGGGCAGCATAAGTAGAAGCTCTAGCAATCACCCCTTACACTTTGAAAGCAAATAACCATTGTATGTTGGACAATTGAATCACACTATTTTTAACATGCTTTTGCTCTTATGGCTAGCATCATAATGTTTAATACTTTACTGAAGTTTAAAGACAAGATAAACTCTCATTGGATAACAAGTTAAAGAATACAAATGAAAAGACAGATATAAAATTATTTGCACCCTTGCTTCACTAGTAACTAGTGCAAACTTTAGTCATGGATGTTTCAATCAAGTTCTTATGCTCAAACAACCTTTATCTCACACTTTCCATGGCTAACCGAATCCTCGGGTGCCTTCCTTTCATACACTTTACAAGAGCATAAGTATTGACACATCCATGATCATTCATTTGCTCAAAAGATACTAGATTCTAACAAGAGTGTTTCATATCCTTTTCATTAACTATTCCCAACTTTTTATGCTACAAGACTATATCTCAACCTTAAACTTATTAATTCTCAAGTCATAATGACTCACTCTTTTCTTATTTATATTGAGCTAGATTCTACAATTGTCCAACATACTCAAGTTAATTAAATTCAAGGCAAGATGTGACTGAAACCTCTAAAATAAACCACGCTCATTTGCATGAGTGTTACCCATAAATCTCCAAACAAGAGAATCATGGATGACACCATACTTTAATATTCATTGATAAACCATAAGATAGGGATACATGATAATGCTCCATGAGCTCACACAAGCCTAAAAGAGATTGATAACTAAATGATAAAAGCAAAACACACCATGACTAGATAGATATGATAAACTAGTAAAGATAAAGACTAGGTGGAACTCCCCCAAGCTTGACGTTCTGCCAGTGCTTTCTCTGCTGCAGCCTCTTCTTTCTCATATTCTTCCTCCCATTCAGCCCTCTTCCATGGGAAAGGCCTCCCATTGTAGAAGGAGTTAGGTGGATCATTATACCTGAGGGTAGCAGCTGCTGCAATCTTCTTGAAGCGCTCTTCATACTCACAGTTTTGATTTTCCACATCCCACAGTAGAGCTTGATGCTTGTCCAACTCAGATGTGACATGTAGATACCTCTTCTCCAAGTCCTCCAGCCTCTCCTTGTACTCTTCAACCTTCTTCTCCAGCTCCAGGTTCATGAAGTGATGAGCATCAAGGCTGCGTTCAACAACAGTATTATACCTGAAGATCTTCTGTTCCAGGTCCTCCAGCCTCTCCTCCACCGTGCCAATGATCTTGGGAGCCTTCACCTCCTCTATGAGCATCGCGCCCTCCTTGAAGGACAAGGTCTTCATTGGTGCCATCACGGAGTTGAGGTAGCGGTTCACAACACCTCCCTTGGGGAAGCTCTCCCCCTCATGATCGGATCCGGAGCTAGACATGGCTAAAACCTGACAGACAGAAACAGCAAAAGCAAAGAACGCTCGAAAGCTCGGTACGAGATTAGATTGACGAAAGGGGTATATATTGACGGTTTTTAGGTCAAGACGAAGAGTCGGAGTCGAAAACGGACGAACGGGACTCCGAGGGGCAAAAGGAGTGGGCCCACGCGGTCAGGGAATCTGGCCGCGTGGGACCCCCTCTTTTCCTTCTCGAAGCTCCGTCACGTCCAATTTTCTTGTCCCACACGTTAATTTCCATAAAAAATGATGTCCGTAAAATATTACGCAATTCCGAGAAACTTTCCAGAGTAAAAGTTACCTTTTATTGATTTTGGATTTCTGAAACTGCAAACTTCTTTGCAATTACCTCCTCCGGTGTCTGTAAAATGAATTCCTCCACCTTTCCAATGAAGCTTTTTCCTGCAATATAATGTTTAAGGCGTTGTCCATTAACCACATGAGGTTTACCTTTCATATCACCATGAAGACGGATAGCTCCTGAACGGTATACTTCCTGTATCACTAATGGTCCCTGCCACTTTGAAGCTAACTTACCTGCAGAAAACTTGAAACGAGAGTTGTATAATAGCACTTGATCACCTACTTTGAATTCTTTCTTTTTAATTTTCTTGTCATGCCAAATCTTAACTTTTTCTTTAAACATCCTGGCACTTTCATAAGCTTCATTTCTCCATTCATCTAGTAGGTTTAAATCAAGAATTCTCTTCTCTCCAGCAGTTTTAAAATCAAAGTTCAATTGTTTAATAGCCCATCTAGCTTTATGTTCTAATTCAACAGGTAAATGACAAGCTTTTCCATAAACCATTTTATAAGGAGACATTCCCATAGGATTTTTAAAAGCAGTTCTATAAGCCCATAATGCATCGTTAATTTTAAGTGGCCAATCAGACCTAGACTTATTCACTGTCTTTTCCAAAATGAGTTTAATTTCCCTATTACTTAATTCAACTTGTCCACTAGTTTGGGGATGATAAGGTGATGCAATTCTATGGTTAACATCATATTTTGCCAAAGTTTTCCTAAGAATACCATGTAAGAAATGAGAACCACCATCAGTAATTAAAAACCTAGGAACACCAAACCTGGGGAAAATGATGTCCTGAAGCATCTTCATTGCCGTGGCATGATCTGCACTTTTGGTTGGAATTGCTTCCACCCACTTTGTAACATAATCCACTGCAACCAAAATATGAGTATGCTTTGTCTTTGATTCGGGGAAAGGTCCCATAAAGTCAAAACCCCACACATCAAATGGTTCAAGTGGTAAGGAATAGTTCATAGGCATTTCATTTCTCCTACCAATATTTCCTACTCTTTGACATTTATCACAAGATTTAACATATTCAGCACAATCCTTAAATAAAGTAGGCCAATAAAAACCAGACTGTAATACCTTTGCACCTGTACGATCTCCTGCATGATGTCCTCCATAGGGACTGTCATGACAATCTCTTATAATAGCCTGTTGTTCATACTCAGGTACACAACGTCTAATAATACCATCCACACTCTTCTTATAAAGGAAAGGATCATCCCAAAAATAATGTCTAAGATCATAAAAGAATTTCTTTCTTTGTTGAAGTGAAGTGTGGAGGTAAAACTTTACCAACAATAAAATTTGCATAATTGGCAAACCATGGAGATGCAACTTTAGCACTAGAAACATTAACAATTGCAAGTTGTTCATTAACAAAGCTATCATTAATAGGAATAGGATCATCAGGTATATTTTCCATTCTAGAAAGATGATCAGCTACTTGATTATCTTCCCCTTTCCTATCAACAATGTGTAAATCAAATTCTTGCAATAGAAGTACCCATCTTATTAATCTAGGCTTAGCATCTTTCTTATGCATTAAGTATTTAATGGCAGAATGATCAGTATGCAATGTGACTTTCGAATCAGTAATATAAGGTCTAAACTTGTCACAAGCAAATAGCACTGCTAAAAATTCTTTTTCAGTTGTGGCATAATTCCTTTGAGCAGCATCAAGTGTTCTACTAGCATAATAAATGACATTCAGTTTCTTATCAACACGTTGGCCCAAAACAGCCCCAACTGCATAATCACTAGCATCACACATAATTTCAAAAGGCAAATTCCAATCAGGAGGTTGAATAATAGGAGCACTTATTAAAGCATTCTTCAAAATATTAAAGGACTCAATGCAATCATCATTAAAAGAGAAAGGAACATCCTTTTGCAAAAGATTGGTTAGGGTTTTGATATTTTGGAGAAATCTTTAATAAACCTACGGTAAAAACCTGCATGCCCAAGAAAACTTCTTATACCTTTGAGATCCCTTGGGAATGGAGCTTTTCAATAGCTTCTATCTTTGCTGGGTCAACTTCTATTCCTTTCCAGAAATCTTATGCCCAAGAACAATACCTTCAGTAACCATGAAGTGACACTTCTCCCAGTTTAAAACTAAGTGTTGGTCTTCACAACGCTGCAAAACTTTGTTAAGGTTGAACAAGCAATTATCGAAGGAAGTACCATACACAGAAAAATCATCCATAAAGACTTCCATTATCTTTTCAATATAATCAGCAAATATAGCATTCATGCATCTTTGAAAAGTAGCAGGAGCATTGCACAAACCGAATGGCATTCTCCTATAAGCAAATGTACCAAATGGACATGTAAAAGTGGTTTTCTCTTGATCATCTTTATGAACAGGAATTTGGGAGAAACCTGAATAACCATCTAAATAGCAAAAGTGAGAGTGTTTAGATAACCTTTCTAACATTTGATCAATAAATGGCAATGGGTAATGATCTTTACGAGTTGCTTTATTTAACTTCCTGAAATCAATACACATCCTATAACCAACAACAGTACGTTGAGCCACAAGTTCATCCTCATCATTTGGAACAACAGTCATTCCACCCTTTTTAGGAACACAATGAACAGGACTAACCCACTTACTATCAGCTATGGGATAAATGATACCAGCTTCAATAAGTCTTATTACCTCTTTCCTTACCACTTCCTTCATTTTTGGATGGAGACGGCGTTGATAATCAACAACAGGTTTTGCATCCTCTTCCAAATTAATTTTATGCATACATAGAGCTGGGCTTATACCTTTAAGATCATCAAGAGAGTATCCAATGGCTGGTCGGTGAGCTTTAAGCACATCAAGTAATTTCTCTTCTTCTTCAGCTGAAAGGTTAGCACTAATAATGACAGGATATATGCTCTTCTCATCCAAATATGCATATTTCAGATTTGTAGGCAAAGGTTTTAATTCAAAGCTAGGATCCCCTTTAGGTGGTGGTAGCACTCCTAAATTATCAGGTGGGATATGCAATTGTAATTGTGGTGGTTGTTGCCATAATATTTGTTCTAAAGCATCTTTTTTCTTCATTAAATGGTTCATCTTGATTAAGCATATAACGTTCTACAACATCTGTTGAAGCTACAGCTACATGAGCAAGAGTTTCAATTATATCTTCAGAAATTGGCTCTTTCACAACATGTTTATCAGCAAATTTAAAAAGTTGAATCAAGTTTTTCACCAGCACATTTAATAAACACTTTCTCTTTAGCAAATTAATTTCAGCACCAACAGTGTTTAAGAAAGGTCTACCAAAAATGATAGGACAAAATGAATCTTGAGGACAACCAAGCACAATAAAATCAGCAGGATATTTTATTTTGCCAATAATACTTCAACATCTCTAACAATTCCAATGGATTAATATAATCTTTATTAGCAAGTTGAATTGTCATACCTGTCTCTTCCATAATGATAGGATCAATATCAGGCTTGATTTCAAGATACAGAGAATATGGAATGACACTAATGCTTGCTCCAATATCACATAAGCCATGATAACTAGAAGTCCCAATAGTGCATGATATAACAGGCTTACCAACCTTGGCCGAATTGCCTTTAACAACTTTAGTAGCATCTTCACATAGATAAACATCAACAGGATCTTCTTCATTTAATTGTTTGATAATAGAGATTTGACTGTTGACTTCCATCTGTTCATAAGGCTGAGATCTTCTTCTTTTACTCTTGTTAGAAACAGCAATAAGTAAATTTTCCTTGACTTGGTTTGGATATGGTGGTGCCTCAACATACTCCTCAATTGTCAAGGATGACACTGGTTCTACCTGTTTAATAACTTTGGGTACAACAATAGATTGTTTAACAGGTTCAACATAAGCTTCAAACCCAGTTTTAGGAATACCAATATGATTAGCAAAAGATTTAGCTACCTCAATTATAACATAAGGATCAAGATTAAAAGTATCACTCAGATTTTTAAACAAGGTAGAAGTAGAGAAATTCTCTACACATGAATACTCATAGTCCAGATAGGGCTCATTACCTTTATCAAGATCCCAATGACCAGTATTCTCAGAAATAGTCTCCAATAAATTCCATGCTTCTTCTTCAGTATTATTTGTAAAGCTTCCACTAGATGAATTATCCAGAAATTCCTTTTGTTGCCTTGGTAGCCTCACATAAAAGTTTATCAGAATAATTTTCCTTGTAAGATCATGACAAGGATTCTTGCGGAGGAGTTCCTTTAACCTCCCCCAAGCTTGAGTAATACTTTCTCCCAGATGTGGCCAGAAATTAAATATATAGCAGCGGTTCTCATAAGCTTCTCTAGGAGTAAAATACTTAAGAAAGAAAACCTTCCTCAAAATACTCCAGTCCATAGTGACTTCTTCATCTAAAGACCTGAACCAAATACGAGCATTACCAGATAAAGACAGATATAACAGCTTCCTTTTTACCTGATCTTCAGAAATACCAGGAAGTCTAAATAAACCACATATAGCCTCAATTGTTTCCATGTGTTCACGTGCAGATTTAGTTCCATCCCTGTAAATGGATTTTTCATAACTCTTTTAACATGACCAACGGGAATTTTATATCCCACTTTAGGTATCTCAGGCACAGTAGTTTCAACAGTTTTAGGAGCATAAGCACTTTCATATAGAGCAAGATGCAGCGAGGCACGATTCATAAATGCCATAGTAGCAATGAGATAAAACAGTAAATAAAATTCACCTTTCAAGTTTCCTTACCAAACTTCTTACCAATAGCGCTACGCTCCCCGGCAACGGCGCCAGAAAAGTATCTTGATGACTCCCAAGTGCAGGAGATCAATTGTAGTACCTTTCGAATAGAAAAGGTTGTCGAACCCACGAGGAGCTGAAGGTATTGGTTATTAGAAATGATAAATAGACAATAAAAGATGCAAGTGTTTTTGGTATTTTCGATTGTATAATTGCAAGACAGTGACAATGCAGCATAAATGGTAACAAGTAAAAGCTCTCAAAGAGAGAGAAAGCCCAATCCTCTATGTGTAAGAGGACAAGCTCAAGTGATGTGTAACTTATATGTGGAAAACGTTCCCGAGGGCGGCATGGATATTGCTAGGCATATAGATTTATCTTGTCTAGTTTTAATCTTCTTCGGACGGAGCTATTATTAGGTACAGCTAAATAAATAGACTAAACCCCTTATGATGGATCATGTGGCCAATTAAATGACAGCACAAGAATTATTAAGATATAAAATCCCACCATAGCATTACGCTCTAGGTCCCCGATACTAATACCCCGTAAAGTAACTTAATGATTCGGTCTCAGGCTTTCGTGTCCTCCCAAGTCTCCCTCACGCCATTACACTACGGTGTTCTCCTATGAGCCCATATAGGTGAAGTGTTGTGCAGTCGACGTTCGCACAACACCATCATAGAATCACACAAAAAGATAAACACTAGACAAAATACCAACACATGTCATATATAAATCATTGCCAATTCATCCTATGCCCTCAGGAACATACGGGAACTACTCACAACGTGCAAACATGGTGATATTCAGTGGCATAAGTGGTACAACACAATCTGAAAATATAACTTCACCACCAAATAATGACAAGTACTCAATCACAAACATGAATAGTAGCACAAGACAAGTATCTAGGGTATAGCAACTCTCAAACTACGAGGGGACGGAGTGGATCACGGAGATGATGATGGAGATGGTGCTGGTCTTGGTGATGATGAGAGGCCTCCTCCCACGCCAAGGAGGAGAGGTGATGACGATGACGATGATTTCCCCCTTCTCCGGAGCTCCGGAGCAGCAGGATCTGATCCCCCTCGGAGGGAATCAGGAGTTTCGCCGCCGCCGCGACCTCGGATAGTCTCGTAAAAATTAGGGCGTTACTTTTCGGGCGAGACGAAGGCGTCTAAAAAGCCCCAGCGAGGAAGTGCCCGAGGCTCAGATGGTGGGCCCCACACGGCCAAAGAATCTGGCCGCGTGGGCCCCCTCTTTTGGGCCTCGTGGCTCTCCTCCCTTCGATCTTCTTCCCACTGCTGTTCTCCCGATGAAAAACCAGCTGTGCAATTTTCCTTTTTCCATTTGGGTCCCTGTAGCTCCTGAAACATTAAAAACAAGAAAAAGGAGGTTTTCTGCCTCCCAGAAATTAAATACCAAAAATAGGGACTTTGTATGAAAGTCCCATAAATCATCTAAAACATGTAAAAACAATGATATAACAATGCCAATAACATTCTAATATGATAATATAAGTTGTATAAATGATGATATAAAATGAACGTATCAGACCTTTATATTGAATCCAAATTCCAGATAAATCAATATGTTTCCAGATAGGACTCGTGACATGTTAGAACAACCACAATATCTAACAGCCAGTTACCGAGCCTATTGCTGTTAAACAATTAGGTCCCAGCACACATGTGTGAATCATGCGTCGATTTTGAATACACAATCAAACTCGCAGGCTTTAACAATCCATAGAGCCAATCCTACGGACAACCTGGCATTCCACTCTATACTGTTCTCGGGTATAATTTCAGCATATTCATATACACTGTGTTCCAGTATAGACGTACCGACTTCCTTAAGTATATTTCCTTAAGTATTGCACATCAATAATTCCCTGTTATTTCCGTGATACTTCCACACCGAAGTTTAATTCCGGACAATATAGTAGATATATAAAATGTTGCAAGACACAATTTCCTACATCGGTGATACGTGCCTTGTAGGTCTTCTTATCAGCGAGGCTGAATAGCTCGGTGGCGCGGGTGCCGGTTGCGGCGGCGGTGTAGAGGAGGCAGGGGTTTGGGGACGATTGTACATGCCGAGACGGCGGAGGACGCGGGCTGTGTCGCGCCAGGTGGCACAGACGGCGGAGGAGGAGAAGTCTGAGAACTCGAGCTCACGGAAGACGATGTTGAGGAGGTCAGCGGGCAGCTCGGATCAGTCGGGATCGGCCGCCGGTGGTTCCTCCATGGGGCTGGGATTTGGTTCGCCTTTACAGGACGGCGATGCAAGGGAGGATATCGCCGGTGTAGAGGACTGATACGTCTCATACGTATCTATAATTTTTGATGTTCCATGCTTGTTTTATACCAATTGCTACATGTTTTGCATCTACTTTATATCACTTTTATACATTTTTTGGGACTAACCTATTAACAAGATGCCGAAGTGCCAGTTCCTGTTTTCTGCTGTTTTTGTATTCCAGAAAAGCTAGTCTGGAAATATTCTCGGAATTGGACGAAACTATACGGGAGTCCCTATTTTACCAGAACTCATCTGACGGACCAAAGAGGCGACGGAGAGGAGCCACGTGGGCCCCACACGTGGCCAGGGCGCGGGCCCCCCTCTGGCCGCCCAGGGTGGCGTGGGCCCCACAGGCCTCTCCAGCCGCCGCCCTTTCGCCTACTTATTCCCCCCGACGCGAAAACCCTAAGTACCTGAGCAAATATCCACGAAAAGTTCCAGAGACGCCGCCGTCGTCAACCCTAGCTCGGGAGGGTTCAGAACCTCTTCCCGGCACCCTGCCGGAGAGGGGAATCGTCACCGGAGGCTTCTACATCGCCATGCCTGCCTCCGGAGTGATGCGTGAGTAGTTCATCCTTGGACTACGGGTCCATAGCAGTAGCTAGATGGTTGTCTCTCCACTTTGTGCCATCATGTTTAGATCTTGTGAGCTGCCCTACATGATCAAGATCATATTATTGTAATGCTACATGTTGTGTTTGCTGGGATCCGATGAATATTGAATATTATGTCAAGTTGATTATCAATCTATCTTATATGTTATTTAAGATCTTGCATGCTTTCCGTTACTCGTAGATGCTTTGGCCAAGTAGATGCTTGTAACTCCAAGAGAGAGTATTTATGCTAGATAGTGGGTTCATGTCTCCGTTTAACCTGGGACAGTGACAGAAAGTTCTAAGGTTGTGGATGTGCTGTTGCCACTAGGGATAACCTAACGATGCTATGTCCACGGACATATGTGTTTGTTTACATTACGCACTTTACTTAATGCAATTATCCGTTGCTTGCAACTTAATACCAATGGGGGACTCGGATGACAACCCGGCGGTGGATTATTAGTCATAGATGCTGTTGGATAACGATCTATGTATTATGTCGTAATGCCCAATTAAATATCATAGTAGTCAACATGTCATGTATATGCATTGTCATGCGCTCACTATTCGTCAATTGCCCAGCTGTAATTTGTTCACCCAACATGTTAGTTATCTTTTATGGAGAGACACCACTAGTGAACTGTGGACCCCGGTCCATTCTTTTACACTGATTAAACAACCACAAACTGCAAACTGTTCCTTTTTCATTCTCTGCAATTTAATACTCATTTTCCACACCATACGTTTAATCCTTTGTTTTCAGCAAGCCAGTGAGATTGACAACCTCACTGTTTCGTTGGGGCAAAGTAGTTTGATTGTGTTGTGTGCAGATTCCACGTCAACAGTCCAGACTCCCATCAACAACACTATTTTTCTGGCGCCGTTGACAACCTTCTGAAGAGTTGCTGCTCCTACTGGTTCGATAACCTTGGTTTCTTTCTGAGGGAAAACTTGCTGCTGACTACATCATACCTTCCTCTTGGGGTCTCCCAACGAACGTGTGTTTCACGTCATCAAGCTATTTTTCTGGCGCCGTTGCCGGGGAGACAGCAGTCTTCTGCAAGGGGAGTTTCACGCTTCCAATCTCTTTACTTTGTTTTTGTCTTGCTTAGTTTATTTTATTTTATCTTGTTTGCTTTCAATTATCAAAAACACAAAAAAATTAGTTACTTGCATCTAGTTTATTTTCTGTTTGGTTTTTATTATTTCATCATGCTTCTCCCTAAGTACACTTTAAAAGAAATATCTGTGGGTAGTGGGTCTATCATTGGAAGAGATAACATTGAGGAATTCTTGAATCATGTTAGTATGGTTAAAGATTTTGAAGATAGATCCTTGGTAGAACTTGCTCCAAATTATGAAATTGCTACAGCTTCTCTAGTTCACATGTTGGAAGCTCGATTTGTCAACCTTAGTCCCATAATGCAGCACATGTTTCTAAAACTCCATGATACTGAAGATGGTGAAAAGAAAGATTTTGTTTTAGAAACCCTACTTAAAGAATTTGGTGATGTTGCTAGGGAAGCTAGAAAAGTTTTTATTAAATACAAGATGCTTGGTTATTGTATTGACGTTGTTAATACACTTGAAAAACTTGAAAAAGAGAGGCTCAAGTACACTAAGGAAACTAATGGTGAGGGGGAAGTTAAAATACCTATACCTTTTAAGCTTATAGGAATGCAGGAGGCACTAGAAAAGAATTTTGATTGGATTGTTCCTGAGAACCCATTTGATGAAAATGATGAGCCTAGAGGTATTGAGAAAGGGAATTCCGAAACTTATATAGACAAGATAAATTGCATTGTTGAGAAAACTTCCACCTCAATGTTGATGCTTCTTCACTTGGTAATACTTGATGCATGCTTTGTGCCTAGCTAAAAGGCGTTAAAGAAAAGCGCTTATGGGAGGCAACCCATTTTATTTTTCTGCAATTTTTCTTTTATTGAGTCAAGGAGTTTGTTTACTTCTGTAGCAACTCCTTTGTATCTTTATTTTCTCGCATTGTTGTGCCAAGAGTAGCCTCTAATGATAAGATGATGCTTAATTTTGATTGCTGCGCAGAAACAGATTTTTGCTGTTCACTGTACGAAATTCCTAAAATCACCAGATTGTTAAAAAAATCTGAAATTTTTTGTGCGTAATCTTTATGAATGTCTGAAACTTTCATTAGTTCAGAGTTTCTCGATCTGAGCGTCGTAAGTGCCTCGAAAAAATTCGTCTTTGCGGACTGTTCTGTTTTAGACAGATTATGCCTTTTTATTTTTCGCATTCTCTCTTTTACTAGTGTTGAGTGAAATTCTTTTTTGGGTGGAAGAGCTTCACATAACATCAGTGGCTGTAGCTAATGTTCAAAGTAACAAATCATATTGCGTCTTTACAGAACATGTGAATTTTTTTATGCACTAACCCTCTAATGAGATCTACTTTGAGTTTGGTGTGACGGAAGTTTTCAAGGGTCAAGAGAGAAGGATGATATAATAGGATCAAGAAGAGTGAAGAGCTTAAGCTTGGGGAGGCTCCCATGGATCTCCCCAGCATATTTCAAGAAGACTCAAGCGTCTAAGCTTGGGGATGCCCAAGGCATCCCCTTCTTCATCGTCAAAATTATCAGGTCATCTCTAGTGAAACTATATTTTAATTCTTTCACATCATATGTGCTTTTCTTGGAGCGTCTGTGTGCTTTTTATTTTCAGTATTGCATTTTTATTTTCAATAAAGCTTGACTGGACCCTAGCATTCTTGATTGGGAGAGAGACACGCTCCGCTTTTTCATGAGAATACTCCTATTCTTCACTTATATTTGTTGAGTATTCATATCTAGCGCTGTTCAGCTTTTAGCTCTGTTTTCATGTATCTCTTGTCAGAGCTATTAGCTTTCTTTTGTAGAAAGTACTCTCTTGCTTCACTTATATTTGTTTGGAGAGTTGATGAAATAAATTGATTGGTGTTTGGTTGGTTCAGAAAATGTTGCATGTGGTAATTGGTATAAGGAAAAACTTGCTTAATCTTGTAGATCACTAAAATGGATAACTTGATGCTTGTCAATTGTTTTGAGTTAACAAGTAGATCATGATTAAATTTGTGCATCACATGAGTTAAGCCTATTAGTGAAGAACTACCGTAAAGCTTGTTGAAAATTTGGTTTGCATCAGTGGTACCTCTAAGGTCTAGATATTTTCTAATAACAGGGTTTGGTTAACAAGGAAGACGGTATGAAGTCTTATAACGTTTGCAATATGTTTGTCATATAAAACTTGGTGTACGGGTTGATATTCTTGTTTGCTTACATAACCTTGCTAGCCTAAACTCTGTACTGAGAGGGAATGCTTCTCGTGCATCCAAATCCTTGAGCCAAAATCCATGCCATTTGTGTCCACCATAACTACCTATATGTGGTATTTCCTTGCCACTCCAAGTAAATTTTTCATGTGCTACCTTTAAATTATTCAAAATGTTATTATTCCCTTTTTGTGTCAATGTTTACTAGCTCATGAGGAATTAGTGTGGTTATTCTTTATTCTATTTGTCGAGTGGACTTTTACACCTGGACTAGTGGCATATACATCCGCTTATCCAATAACTTGCAAAAAGAGCTGGCAACGGGGTGCCCAGTCCCAATTAATTACAACTTTAACCAATTAATTCTCTTCACACTTTTGCCCTGATTCATCAGTAAGCAATGACAAACAGTGAAATACCTGAATGTGTGTAAACCAAAGAGAAAGAGGGATGATCTGCCTTGCTGGTAGAAATAACGTCCTTCATGGGAGCCGCTCTTAAAAGTCCGTTCGACAGGTAGAATACTGTTCTCACCCGCTACCATTCGTTGACAATTAACAAACACCTCTCAAAAATAGATACTCCTCCATGGTATGTGATTGATGGAAGGCACCCGAGGATTCGGTTAGCCATGGCTTGTGTTAGCAAGGTTGGGAGGAGTATCAAATATTTTATGCAATCTCTATATGCTTTCAAAAACCTAAAAGCTCTAGCACATGATTTAATCCCTGCTTCCCTCTGCGAAGGGCCTTTCTTTTACTTTTATGTTGAGTCAGTTTTCCTATTCTTTCTGTCTTCCACAAGCAAACACTAGTGTCAATTTGTTACAACATGCGTTATATGCAATGTATTGGACTTGTTATACTACTTTGTGTTGACAATATCCATGAGATAAATATGTTGAAAGTTGAAGCAAATGCTGAAACTAAATTCTTCCTTTGTGTTGATTAAATACCTTTTATTAGAAACTATTGCTTTATGAGTTAACACTTATGCAAAACTGTTTGATGCTTGTCTCGAAAGTACTATTCATGAAAACGTTTAGCTTGTGTGATTCATTGTTTACTCATTATCTATTTGATAGCAAATTATAGACCATTGACTTGGATCACTTCATTCATTTACATGTGCCTTGCAATATTATATGATCAAGATTATGATAGTAGCATGTCACCTCAAAAATTATCTTGTTTTTATCGTTTACCTACTCGAGGACGAGTAGGAACTAAGCTTGGGGATGCTGATACGTCTCAAACGTATCTATAATTTTTGATGTTCCATGCTTGTTTTATACCAATTGCTACATGTTTTGCATCTACTTTATATCACTTTTATACATTTTTTGGGACTAACCTATTAACAAGATGCCGAAGTGCCAGTTCCTGTTTTCTGCTGTTTTTGTATTCCAGAAAAGCTAGTCTGGAAATATTCTCGGAATTGGACGAAACTACACGGGAGTCCCTATTTTACCAGAACTCATCTGACGGACCAAAGAGGCGACGAGAGGAGCCACGTGGGCCCCACACGTGGCCAGGGCGCGGGCCCCCCTCTGGCGCCCAGGGTGGTGTGGGCCCCACGGGCCTCTCCAGCCGCCGCCCTTTCGCCTACTTATTCCCCCCGACGCGAAAACCCTAAGTACCTGAGCAAATATCCACGAAAAGTTCCAGAGACGCCGCCGTCGTCAACCCTAGCTCGGGAGGGTTCAGAACCTCTTCCCGGCACCCTGCCGGAGAGGGGAATCGTCACCGGAGGCTTCTACATCGCCATGCCTGCCTCCGGAGTGATGCGTGAGTAGTTCATCCTTGGACTACGGGTCCATAGCAGTAGCTAGATGGTTGTCTCTCCACTTTGTGCCATCATGTTTAGATCTTGTGAGCTGCCCTACATGATCAAGATCATATTATTGTAATGCTACATGTTGTGTTTGCTGGGATCCGATGAATATTGAATATTATGTCAAGTTGATTATCAATCTATCTTATATGTTATTTAAGATCTTGCATGCTTTCCGTTACTCGTAGATGCTTTGGCCAAGTAGATGCTTGTAACTCCAAGAGAGAGTATTTATGCTAGATAGTGGGTTCATGTCTCCGTTTAACCTGGGACAGTGACAGAAAGTTCTAAGGTTGTGGATGTGCTGTTGCCACTAGGGATAACCTAACGATGCTATGTCCACGGACATATGTGTTTGTTTACATTACGCACTTTACTTAATGCAATTATCCGTTGCTTGCAACTTAATACCAATGGGGACTCGGATGACAACCCGGCGGTGGATTATTAGTCATAGATGCTGTTGGATAACGATCTATGTATTATGTCGTAATGCCCAATTAAATATCATAGTAGTCAACATGTCATGTATATGCATTGTCATGCGCTCACTATTCGTCAATTGCCCAGCTGTAATTTGTTCACCCAACATGTTAGTTATCTTTTATGGAGAGACACCACTAGTGAACTGTGGACCCCGGTCCATTCTTTTACACTGATTAAACAACCACAAACTGCAAACTGTTCTTTTCATTCTCTGCAATTTAATACTCATTTTCCACACCATACGTTTAATCCTTTGTTTTCAGCAAGCCAGTGAGATTGACAACCTCACTGTTTCGTTGGGGCAAAGTAGTTTGATTGTGTTTGTGTAGATTCCACGTCAACAGTCCAGACTCCCATCAACAACACTATTTTTCTGACGCCGTTGACAACCTTCTGAAGAGTTGCTGCTCCTACTGGTTCGATAACATTGGTTTCTTTATGAGGGAAAACTTGCTGCTGACTACATCATACCTTCCTCTTGGGGTCTCCCAACGAACGTGTGTTTCACGTCATCAAGGACCAGGGTTGTCTTGAGTGTCAATATCATCCGAAATATTAATCCCTGCTCTTTAGAAACCATTTACCGGCTATTGATATTTTTTATTGTTCATGCATATTCTACTAGAAAAAAAGAAAATCGGAAGCCTCGACTTAAAATACATTTTATGGTCAGTTTGTATCTTATATACTACAAGTTTGCATCATACACTATAATTAATGAACCTTGTGCATGGGAAATTACTTGTTTGTATAATTCCAAAGCCTCCCCCAGTACCTTGGGCTGAGAGAGAAACTGCGACCTTTTCTTACTAGAAGGGCGCAGATTGGGGATGGGCAATCCACCTCTATCTGGGGGAATAGATGGATCCCGGGCTCCCACAGTGGCAAACCTATATGCAGGAAGGTTGGTGCTACTGCTCTAAAGGTGAGCGAACTGTTGGAAAATGATGGTGCAACATGGAATTCTCAGGCTCTAGAGGATAACCTCATCCTCCCTGACATCCTTGTCATCCAACGCATCCCTCTTGGCCGAGCTGAAGCTGATTTCTGGGCCTGGGAGAGGAAAACCACGGTATGTATACCGTGAAATCTGCTTATCGTTGCCTCTCATCAACTGGACGCATCCTAGATCATCATGCCAACCAATTTGCGTGTCCCTCTTACGGTGAAGAAAATCGTGTGTGGAAGAAAATCTAGAAGCTGCCTGTTCCCCCCAAAAATCTGCGCCTTCTGGTGGCGTGTCCTGCACGAGTTTATGCTTGTCAGAGTTAATCTCTTCAATAGGCACATGGAGATCCATAAAACTTGTCTGGACTGCGGTGGAGCTGATGACACTGTTTTCCATGCTCTGGTGAAATGCCCCTTGGCTAAAATGTTATGGGCTTCGTTTAAGGAATTGTGCAATATCAAATTACCACACCTTCATCTGACAACCTGGGCCACTGACCTTATCGACCAGGCCTTCCTGCCCCTGTCGGATGCTGCTGCTGTCCTGTGTGGTATGTGGTATGTCTGGTCTGCAAGGAACGGCCGGCGCCATGGCACTGTCCCTATGGAACTTACGCGTGCTTGCAGATGGGCGCGAGATACTGCAAATGACCTGGTGCTGTCATCCAAAAACCTTAAGGGTCCCAAGACACACCAAATCTGCAGCTGGTCTCCTCCGCCTCCAAACTCTGTCAAAGTTAATTGTGATGCCGCTTTTGACAGTTCTAAGCATGTGGGTGCTTCCGGAGTTGTGATCCGCGATGACAGGGGTTCTTTTCTCGCTGCTAGTTCTAAATGGTATGGCGCTATGGCAGATGCCCTGACTGCTGAAGCTTTCGCATGCAGAGATGGCCTCCTCCTGTGCCAACAACTTAATGTCACAAGTGCTCACCTGGAGACGGACTGCATGGGGCTGATTGAACTTTGGAAGACAAGGAAGAAGAACCGGGCTACGATCCTACCAATTCTTCTGGAGATCCAAAAGCTAGCTGGAGCTTTCGAGTTCTTTGATTTTCGTCATGTAAGCCGTACGGCAAACCTTGCAGCTCACCTAACAGCTAAACAATCCTCCTGTTCTAAACCGGATTGTGCTTTGGCTTGGCCAAGTGCCGGTGTTTATTCACTCATGTATCCAGCATGACATGTCTGCTGTTGGTTAATTAATATAAGCTAGTGCTTCGCAAAAAAAAAAACTTGTCCATTTATCATTGCTGCCCTCTGTCGGACCTTAACGGCTATGATCGGATCAATTCCAGCAGCAGCAAGAAGTAGAATTACAATGTGTGATGGACGATTAATGAACAATGTGATCGAGATGAAGCATATAACCTTTTATTCAATGGCAAAACGATGGGAAACAATAAGAGCAACACGAGAGGGATCAAGATGGGCTTATCTTGGATGATCATATGTAACCAGTCGTATATCTCTGACGAGTGCCTTGCAATAACATGTCCAACCTGTACAAAAGAAGAAAGGTGGGAACCAATTACTTTCCGTATCTCTTGAGAAAAACGCGCAAGCACAACCAACATGCTTACATGCATGATCTGAGTCATCAATTCAATAAGAAAAACCTTGCAATGTATATGCCCGCTGTATCCCGCTTGTAAAATAGATGATGTTTAAACGGTGGTACGGTTTGCATCCAAAATGTATCTTTGACAGTTTGAATAAGATTGTCTTGAACTTACGAATCTAAGCGTTTACTTCCCATTGCAGCCACCGCAATCGCTATTTATTTCAGCTTTGAGCTAAATACTTGTGGCCACGCTAATGTTACATCCGTTCCAAGCAATCTCTAAATTAACATAATTCTCAGTCAGATGACAGCACCTAATTTCATATGCAATTGGAAAATTCGTTTGCAATTGCAATCCTACGAGCAATTATAAGTTTATAACCCCTGTACAGCTCTCAGGTGCACAAATCACGATTCAAATCCAAACGTCTCAGAGTTAGCCAAGCTCTAAGTTAATTCTCGATCAACCGGAAATTAGCAAAAGGGTAAGTTAATTGTTGAACTCCACAATTTATAGGAAGGAAGTCACGTATTTACCTCATGCGAGAGCGTAACAGAAATCTCATCATCGGTCTTTAGCTGGTGGAATAATGCATCGTAAACTATGATCTTGCGGTCTTGCCTGCCCCAGGAAAACATTCGGCAACAGCGTCTGTAGGCAGACCTCGGACGACGATCACCTCCCAGTCCAACCGATCCATCCAATTTAGCTCACCATGGGTGAGATGTCGCCTCGACGTACGTGACTTGTCGTTTGATGCTGCCTGATGGCAAGGCCATGGTGGGCAGCCCGGACCATGGCGAGGGCGATGCGGCGAACGCGGACGGTGTGTCGTGGCTGGGGCTGAGGATCTTGGTGGCGTGCTCCTTCTTGAACTTGGCAAAATCAGCCTCGTCGCGGTCGCGCGCCTCTTTGTGAGACAAGAGGTACACGTGCGTGCGGCCGGTGAAGGGCTCCGTCTCGCCGTACCTAAGGCGGGCGCCGAGGTAGACGCCCCCGGCGACGAGGCCGAGCACGGCGGTGACCTTCCGCGGGTCATCGTGCCATGGCTGCTGGTGGTCTTCGACAGGCGGCGACAGCTGCGCGGTGGTGAAGGGCGTTGGATGATGTGGCCGGACTTGGAGAAAAACAGACGTCTGGGGAGAATGTTGGGATTCAGCGGCGCTGGAGGCAGAGATTGTGTGCATAGTTGGTAGATTCTGGACAGGACGGAGCGCGACTTGTTGGTCAGCATCTTCATCCGATCTCGCAGAGGGCCTTGCATGCGTTGATTCTATAGGTTGGAAACCTATTCCAACATAAAAGGAGATTGCCTGTCTTGCCTTTCTGGAGAAACCTATTCCAACATCTATATCGGAGTATTAAGTGGTGTACGGCTCGTGCTTTGTCTTTTCTCCGATATAGATGTAATGTACTTCTAGAGTTCTACTAGTTCCATCTGAGATCCAAACCGAATCCACATCGGTGAAATATATGGTTATGTTTGGTTCTAGCCCACTTTGTCCTACTTTGGGTACTCCCTCTGTCCCAAAATAAGTGTCTCAAAGTTGTCCAAAAGTGAATGTACCTATACTTGTTTTATGTCTAGATACATCCACTTTTTGACAAATCTAAGACAGTTATTTTGGGACGGAGGGAGTATATTGGATGTAACAGTGGGTTAAACTTGAAAGACAGCTACCCGCGCGCGAAGAAGAAAAGGACCGCATTGGAGCTATTCCTGGTGAAGATAAATCTACTTATGTTGCCCTACATGACTCCATCACATACATGTGGGGTTTTTTCTCATGGACTCCATCACATACATTACCTTTTTTTACTTGCATCACCCATAGGCTATAGCAATGCACATACATTAAACTAGTACTCAAAAAAAATTAGCAACTATTTCAAAAAAAATTAGCAACTACCAAAACAAAGACGAAATTTTGGGTCATGACTGAAATACTGGTAAGGTGAGTTTGGTACCATTCAAACACACCCTATGTGGCATGCGATGGGCCCACATCACCCGATTATTCTCTGGAAAGTCTGCACTGGAAAAAAATTAGAATGTCAATGTCAAGTGTCTGACGTTAGCTAATCCTCAAAATGTATTTTTGGAAAGAAACAATTTTCATTCTTCTTCCTTCCTTTTAGGATGAAATACATCAAGTGCTTATTTCATTTCATTAAGAAGAAAACTAAGGTAAAATAGCTTAATCAAGGGTGTGTTTGGTTTTGTAACCAAGTGTAATGGAATGGAGTCGTTACATTCCACTGGAATGTAATGTCACGGTTACATTTTGTTCATGTTTGGTTAGAAACAATGAGGTGGAATGGCAACCATGTTTTTGACAAATGACCTAACGTTGATATGATGTGCCCGGCTAGCTTATCAAGCTGTTTGGTTGGAAGTATGAGATGAAATGAATGTGGTTAAAATCAGCTTTAAACAAATAATGAGGTTATCGCTGTCATTAAGCAATTTCATAGTGATATGATATCAACACATAATGTGTTTGTCTATTATATTATTTAAAATCACAATAATTTTTGGAGAAAAATAGGTCCACAATATTGATTAAGCACAAAATCAATGCCCGTTCTCAACAGAGAGCACACGGATCTAACACTAATCTAGCTAGTGGAGAGGACTAGTAAATTATTGTTCCTCAGAGGTTCGTCACATCCAGATCGATAAATTGATGCTTGCCATATCGAAGCCGCTGTCTCCTTTGCCTCTTTTCCCCCGCAGCCTAGCTTCCTTGCTTGCGTCGCCGCCGCTAGCCGGATTGCCCCGCGTCGCCGCTTGCTCTTTCCCGACGCCTGCTTGCCCAGCCGCTCCGCGTCACCGCTCGCCTGCTACGAGCTACTGGCGCATGTGTGTGGCGATGCGGGATGTGAGAAAGACAGGAGAGATTGGATAGGGTTGTGTGGTGTTCGGGTGAGAATGGTAAACCTTTTTTCAGCTGAGAGTACAGTTTCGACGATGGTTTGCCTTCCTGTTCCAGCAGATTCCAACGAATCTCGTGGAATGAGAGCACTCCGCATGTAGTAGGTATATTCCCTCTCTGGTTCCATTCCACCTCCACAACCAAACACAGAAATTGGCTCTAGGTGCAGAATGGTTCCATTCCGTTCATTTCATTTTAAAACCAAACACACCCCAAATCAATGAGTAGTACCTTTGAGTAAAAAGGTGAACATTTATATTACTACCTCCGTTTCATAATTTGAACTAAAATCACGACAAAAATTATGAAACGAAGGGAGTATGAACTAGGCCCTCTCAATGTCAGCAGAGGCTCATCGTGGCCGTCCGTGCGGAAGCCTCGATCTGTCGTGATCGCACGCTTGCAGCCAAACCTGGCCACCTGGGCCCGTGCTGGCGGGCCAGCCCGCGAGCATGCGTGCCCGGCCTGCCATGGGCCTGGCACGGCACGTGCCTTGGTGGGCCGTGCTCGGCACGCCAGCCTGCGAGGGCTGTGCTGGGCATGTAGGCCGAGCCCGTGTGCCGGCACGGGCACGGCCCGTTTAACGGCCAGGCACATGGAGGCCCGCGAGGCACGCGGCGGTACGCTCGGCCAGCCAGGCACGGGGCGGCCGTTAAGAGCCCAACGGCTCGATTTCTGCCCGTTGGAGCGAATCTGCGCGCGGCGCGGGGGGGGGGGGGGGGGGGGGGGGGGAGGGGTGGCGCAACGGCTGGATTTCGGCCCGTTGGGGCCATTTTAAGCATGATTTGCACAGATTTGTCCATTTTAAGCAGGATTTGGCCCCTTTTAAGTAGAATTTCGAGAATATAGCCGTTGGAGGGCTATTTTGGTCCAAAAATGTCCATTTTTGCTATAAAAAGGGCTGCCCACCCCTCTCATTTCTCACACTCAAACATGGCTGATCACAACATGAATACCACCTTCAACCTCGTGATCTCGACCCCGATTTTGTCATTGATAGCGATCCCTATGTTGATTCTCCTCTCTTGGACCCCAATCCCTATGGCGATCCTTCACACTCTCAATCACATCCTTCTCAAACTTCTCAACCCACCACCTCCACCGCAAAAGGCCACGAAAAAGAACCTCCAGGGTGTGGGATCACTTTGAAGAAGAAAAAGTGGTGCCAGAGGGGGGAGGTGTCCCGGAGATCAAGGCCAAGTGCAAATGGCAGGATGCACAAGTGTGCTGTCCATGAAGAGCAAAGGAGGAACCGGCCACTTGCAGAGGCACATCGACAGCCACACGAAGAAGGATGAGAAGGCCGAGGCGTTTTCAGCCGGCATCCAGAGTAGGCTCCAATTCAACCCCGACGGTTCGGTACGTAATTGGACCTATGATCCTGCTCTACAGAGAGACGCTCTTTGTAATTTGATTGCTTCCAATGATTTACCATTAGGTTTTGGTGAGTCGCCAGCTTTTGTTGAATATATTCAACTACTCAAAATCCTAATTTTAGACCTGTTTCTAGACAAACTACATCTAGGGATATGAGAAAGATATGCAAAAAGAATCTTGCTAAAATAAAAGAAAACTTTGTTGATTGCACATATCTGGCGCTTTAACATCTGATATTTGGAGTGGTCGGGCTAGCAAGACTACATTAGTGTGGTTGCCCATTTTTTGATGAAATGTCGCAACTACAAAAAAGAGTCATAGGATTCAAATTAATTGATGTTTCACACAGCGGTCTGAACATTTCAAATGCTATAAATAAAGTTGTGCAAATTTTGATCTCAACTCCAATGTTTTGCAATAACTATGGATAATGCTTCGCAAACACAAATGCAATGGATTATCTCACTCCTTTATTTGGACACTATGCTGCACCCTATTTACTGCATCAACGTTGTGCTTGTCATATACTTAATCTTATTCCTAAATGTGCTTTAAAGAAGATGCGTACCCACATTGAGGTATTGCGCAATGCAGTTACTTTTCTCGGTAGAGATAATGTTCGACTTGCAAACCATAATAAATATTGCATTGCAAATGGCACGGTAGCTCGCAAATATAGTTTATACATGCCTATTAGATGGAACTCTACATATATGATGCATAAGTCACTTATCGAAGACCAAGTTGATTTTGGTGGATTTATTAATGCAACATAAAAATATGAGGCACTCACTCTACTAAAACTTGGCATATTTGTGAACATTTGACAAAATTTCTTGAGTTGTTTTATGATTATACTATTCTTTGTGGCGGGTTTATATTATCCCACATATCTAATATGATGGCATGTAATTATAGACATTGCCAGTCACTTGGAAAAATAAAGAATGATGTGATTTTACACGTAGTTGTTGCTAGAATGAAACGTAAATTTGAAAAATATTGGACGACATCCTCCGTTGTATGCTTTTGCGTTTATGCTGGATCCTAGGGCCAAAACTGAAGGGCTTGGTATTGCTTTGTCTATGCTAACGGCCTCCACCAAAACCAACTACGAGGTGCTTATTTCCACTGACATTCGCGACAACTTTCTTCCCTTTTATTAAGTATGAACAAAGGTATGGTGCTCGAGTACAACGGCCTCCACCAGCACCACGTTCGGAAGAGGGAAAGGACTTTGGAGCAAGATTCATGGCGATCCTCCTTTGCCTCGAGCTATACCGGACAGGCAACGCCAATTCTTGCAGGTACATGGAGCTAGCGAAGTACCTCAACAACCCTATAAACCCCTATGAGGATGAAATAGAAGGGGTTCCTTTCAACAAACTAAAGTGGTGGGAGGACCACAAGGTTACATTTCCGGTGCTATCAATATTAGCACGGGATGTGTTAACTATACCAGTGTCATCGGTATCCTCGGAGTCTGCTTCAGTTTAGCTGGAAGAATAATCGATGATAGAAGATCAATCACACTCCTGATATGGTTGAAAACACTCATGGACCGTGAAGGATGCAGAACTAGCGAGGAGGAGATGCCAACACACTGCCGAAAACAAAGAACTGGCAGCCACTTTCTTTAATCTTGCCATAACGAAGAAAAGAAGACCAATAGTTGTACCATTTGTAATTTTTAATTTTTTTTGTAATCTTTTCCTTCCTTTTGTAATTTTAGATTAGAGCAAGCTTACTATTTCCCTTCCCAGGGATGGAAGGTTTTAGAGGCAGCAAATAATAAAGCTCACTTTTATCCCAAAACGACACTTTGCCTCATTTCTCTACAATGTTTCTTTATCGAATTGAATATTTTCTATTTCTACATGTGTTTCTTTTCATCCTATTCTTTCAAATTTTTGGGGCAAAAATAAGCCACAACAGAAATAAATGAGAATGAAATCTAGTCCAGAAAAAGATCAAGAGGTTAAAAGGAGCTACGAGACTTGGATTGGATATTGGAGTGGAGTGGCCGCATGCTGCATGCATTATTGCATTGCCTCCTGCATCACTGGCTCACTGCCAAAACTTTGATCACTGCACTGCATGGTGCATGCATACAGCTTGTGCATGTACGTACTATGATAGTGGCTTATCACTGCAATGCATGCACAAGGCCGGTCGGCCACTCGGTCCGTGGCGACCAATTTTTTCATTCGACATATTTTGTAAAATGTAAACCCTAGATCAATTTTTCCAACTATAAAAAGCTCTCACCACTCCTCTCATTTCTCTCACACAAAACAATCAGCCCGCTTACTAGACGGGCCTTCACAGGCCGTGCCAGGCCCGCCTAGCGCTAAGCGTGCCTGGGCCGTGCCGTGCCGGCCCGTTGGCCAGGTTTTGCAGCCTGACAGAGCCGCAGTTCGAAGCTTCTCAGTTCGCATCTCGGTTCAGAAATCAGAACCAACAAAACCTGAAGGAAACGAGCACGCAGCAATGGCCTCTAGAACGCTATCCTTCTCCTCGCTGGCCTCCGCGTTCGCCCCCTACCCCCCACGCTCCAGCCCACGCATCCTCCCCTCCGCCCCCGGCCTCCACCTGCTCCGGCCATCTCCTCCGCGCCGCCACTCTCTCAACCACCGCCGCCGCCACAGCCGCCCCTGATGCGGACGCGGACGCCGACCCCTACGAGGGCGTCGACACCGTCGAGCACCTCCTCGCCCCGAAGCCCACCTCCCGGGCGGCGGCGGCCGGATGAGCCGCCTCATGAAGCTGCAGCGCCGCGCCGACGCGGACGGGCGGGGAGGTGGTTCCCTTACCTGGACGCGTTCCGTGGAGCGGGGGCGTGGAGTGACCAGCCAGGAGGTGGTGGAGGTGCTGGAGCCGCAACATCCTCGAGCCGCGCCGGGACGACGATCCGCCACGCCGTCCAGAGCAGGAGCTACTCCGTTGCCTCGTCGTGGAGGGCCTCTCCGACTTCGGTAATGTCTCCGCGGCGTTCCGGTCCGCCGACGCGCTCGGCGTGCAGTCCGTGCACGTCATCTCCTGCGAGGCCAACAAAAGGTGCTGAGGTGAACAGGAGAACCAAAATGCTAGTACCTCGGTATTACTTAGCGATTGATGTTGATGTGAATCTTTCCGGTTGAATGTGCTAGGCTGAATCCTCCTCAAGTGTTTCCATCATATAGTTTGCATTTATTTGTTCTTTCCTTATTTTCCCATTACCCTTCAATGCATAGCTTATATGATATGGTATATTTTATTTTCCATTAGAAGATTAGCTTGAACCCCAGAAATTTTTGTTAAAATAGTTACGGATATGGTTTCTGCAGTAAAAAAACGTTGACCAACGGGGAAGGATCCCTCCTTGGCGAGACCTCTCCAGCGCTTTTTCACGACGGATAGCACCCTGTTTAGTCCGAGCGCTTCACCTGCGACTCAAAACCCGGTTGTGCTGGTTCAGCACCCTGAGGTCTAGCCACCAAGCCAGAGCTTGGTTATCTTCTGCAGTAGTACTTCTATTGATTAGCTATTTGCTAGTAGGAATGTGAATAATATCACGAACAATAAGTATCAGGTTGCCACTAGACTAATCAAGCCAAGTCGCTGAGTCAAGTCAGCAAAGTCACAAGCCGCAGCCATGGCGACTTGACTTGACTCAGTGACTCAAAATCTTGCACTAGAGTGCTACTTCTGGTATTATTTCCTGTTTGCGTCCCGATATGACTTTGGTGGTTGTGTATTTGAGACAAAAAAAAATTGCATTAATTATTTGTATGAAATCTCATAGGTTTCACATCCTTTGAAAATATGATGTCAGTTCGCAAAAAGTTAGTTTACTATCAAATAAGACGCCTTTTGATTATTGCAGGTATAGAGACAATAGGCA